>CATIWC010001771.1:0-204624 GCA_948472305.1 Vicia faba
CAATAAAACTCTCGATGCCGCACACACATGTGCCTAGAATAGAGACAAGAACATATCACTAGTCAATCAAAAATGAAAATGTTGTCATAAAATATAACTCAACTACAACAATAACCGTACATGCAATTAACATGCTTACATTCAACTCATGCACATATGCAAGAAATAATAATAGAGACACATACTTGTACATACAAGAACAAATTCATACAAATGTGAAAGAGTTAATACATGAAGTCATTATAAGCATATACACTGAGAACACACAATTGTCATCAATCAAATTTTTGAAATGAACATTCATGGTTTTCATCATTTGAGAGCATATCAAGCATTTTTCATCAACTAAACATGTATTAAGAAAAATCTTACTTTCAAGGAGAAATTTGGAACAATATTACCTCACTATTGATGGCTCCATATGCACACACTCAACCTAGCAACTCAGAAGAAGCATGTTTAAAGTGATTCAACCACTCTACATAGCTTGTACCACACATTGGGATTTTGGTTTTCCACTTTGCTTCAAAAACAAGCAAAAATGCCATAACATGTGATCTTGGTAATCTGACCATCTCAAGTCTCCAAACCTTTTCATATATATCAAAACACTCTTATGCAACTGAGGACACGATTTTACAAGCCCTTAAACCCTCTCATACACTCTCAAACCCGAATTGGCCAAAAATCACCATTTTTAAGCTTTTGAAACCTTAACTTCGAAACTCACCACTCTTGCAACTATTGTCCAAACAAATCATCTAAACACTTCATATATATCATATAGAAACTATCCATACCCATGTTTCCTCACTGTAACATCATTTTCATCATCCACCATTTTCAAAATCCACCATTGCAACTTGACTTGAGTAGACCAATCCAGACACTTTCAAGGTAAAGTAAAAGTTGCAACATACTCACTAAGGTCCCAGGAAGTTAAAGCAATCATCATATTGCTTCTGGAAGTCGTGTAGAGGCCTTTGAATTTTTGCATCAAGAGATAATTTTTTCCAACTTTGATATCTTGATACAAGCATCATTTGCACTAACTTTCAAAAGATAAAATGTAGATATCATGTCTATTAAGCTAACCATATCCTTAAATTTCATTTTAATTTACTGTGGGATGAGAATTTTGAAACTGAATTTTTTGGACATTTAGGTTTTCAGTTTGGTACAGGTAGAAATTTGTGAGTTATAATGGGAATAAATAAAAACTAATTACATATTTGAAATCCTTGCGAAATTCTAAGCAAGTTTTACTTTTACATTTCTGAATTTGGTTGAGAAATGACGAAGTTAGAGTTATTTTGAAAGAAATGGAAAATATTGTTATTATATCTAAGTTCATTTTATATTTAATAATTGTTGTTTCACTAATGGATGTAATAGCCACCTCAGTGGCAAGCAGCACACATTTTATGTTACTTCTTATCCTAAGGGCACCGGTTCGAAACATAGTGAACCCCCATTTTGCATATTTTGTGTTATTTTTGTGATTTTTATGATTTCAGGAAACAATCTTCTCATATAATATCATACAAGCACATGGTTGATTAGCAAACACACCTAGCCTAGTGGTATTCTTTTGATCCAGCAACCTGAATATCTTGAGTTCAAGCCTTAGTAGGACCAAAACCTTATTTTTATCATTTGACTCATTTTACAATTTTAACAAACTTCAACAATTTATTTAACCCATCAAGTTAACTCCTTTTGAACTAATTTTTTGCACACTACTAGTTTATTAGGTCTATTTTATGAATATATGAAAATCTCACCAAAAATATTTTTATTTTTACTATTCGTGATTTATTCAAAGTAGCATCTTTTAGGTTTTTTTTCTTTATTAAAAACTAAAAAAAAACATTTTTCTTAACAAATTTCTTTTCTTTATTAAATTAATTTTTAACTTAGTTTTTGCTTTGAATTTCTTTTCTAATTAAATCAAATTATAATTTAGGGATTTTAATTAATTAAATTCTTTCATTTTATTAGTTTAATTAAATCAAGACTTTTCATAAACAAAAAAAAAACAATTTTCTTTTCCTTTCACATTGCTTTTATATTCTTGCATATTTTATCTTGCAATATTCAATATGGTTGTAATAGTATAATTAGAACTTCATTGCTTTCATCCCCCATTTGTAAATTGTGTCCCCACCCCAAATGGTGTAATAGCGTAGAATTTTACATTTCCGCAATTTATCGTGTTCAATATAAATGTTAATAATTAGAGTTTGTATGGAAAGACTAAAATCAACAAGTAGCAAATCCTAATTCAAGATAAACAATGCATGTAAATCAAACACACTTGCACACTTACACCTCTAGGGTTAACTCCAATTGTTGCCTAAAAAATGTTCATGTTATTCATGTGAGACGTCTTAGCAAAAACCATAAAAAAATACAAGATCATAGTTCCTCGATGACGCTTCAAAAGTTTCCTTTCAAATGATCTTAGTCCCTCAAGAGAAATGCTAAGATATCTCACAACATTGTTATCATGACTATACGATGACCCACGCCTGTCCCTTTTACATCCAAAGATAAGGCTTCTTACCAATCAATGGTAAGATAGAAATATCAAAGGAAATGAGGAAATGAACAAAAGACTTTTGAGTAGGTAGAAACGTTCTTAGTTGCTTGCTCACTTTCAAAAACCAAACACTTTCAAAAACCAAACACTTTCAAAACATGAAATATTTTCAAAAGTCCAACACTTTGTATACGTTGTTACAAAACGAGAACCATTACAAAGTTTTCCTAAACGAATGCGCCTTTTCAAAAATACTTTCAAAAACCACCACAAAGCACATTTTCACACAAAGCAAGTGATCTAGCAAGCAACTAAGAGCCCATAGATAATTATAGATGAAAAGGGTGCTAACACCTTCCCTTTTCATAATCTACCCCCAGAACTCAAGAAAATAAATCTCAAAGGTCTTTCCTGTTCTTTTCCACCTTTCCTTTTGGATTAAAGAAAACTCGGTGGAGAATCTTGCTAACCGTAACATTTGCAATCAAACACAAAACATCCCAAGTCAGTTCTCCCCCCGTATTACAGAACTGGCGACTCTGCTGTGGATAACTTAAAAGTTGGGTTACCTTAGGGCTAGATCACCTTTATTTTGCTTTCATTGTTTGACTTGCTTGCTTTACATTTTGGTTACTTATTTGGGCTTGTTTTAATCCTCTACCAGGATCTGGGATACCTTATAGGTATGTAGCAATACGTTGTGGAAACTATGCGGGGTATACCGACATGGTCTAAGCAATAGCTATGTTAGTGTGACACATTTTTTGATACCGGTAGCCCTTGAGTAGTCAAGGAGAATACGGGGCCGCTGTGTGGTGTCATGAAGCACTAACTGACTTTAGAACCTTTACTTGACCAACTTGGCCATTAGGAAGTAATGAGATAGCCGTATTTGGTGCAGTCTGAAGTTAGTTGATACTCGATACTACGCTCATTGAGATCGGACTTCTCGGGATATTTCGGTCGCCATTAAAGAGGCTTGTGCTGAAACAATGCCCAACAAGAAAGACCAGTGATATTGAGATCCCTTAGAATCCAGTTACTATTACTAGGACATGTTGAGCCAACTGAACTTCAAGAGGGTACTTACTACGAACTCCATGCAAGCCTAAACTTAAGGACTTGTCTACTTTGTGTGTATATGACTATTTATATATAACAACTTGCTTGCTTTGCATACTTGTACATAACATCATAACATCATACCATATCATTTTCAATAACTATTCCAAGGATCTCAAGGGCCTGTGATGCAGGGTCATGTTGAGCCAGGCGCCTACCAAGGGGCAAAAGGATTCGTTCTCTAATCAAACACCGTCAAAGGTCAACGTATAACTTGAGTCAAGGGCTATGACCATGGTGAGATCGATTCTCATGGAAGGACATCCACTGATACAAAGTTTTCCAATCAAAGTTGTTGATCAACATTCAAATTCTAACATCTTTCTGTGTTTAACCTGCGAGATCCTTGAAAACATTGCATCCACAAATCATGCATGTCATCATAACAGGTTTTCTCGTACAGGATTTCTCATCTGCTTACTGTTTATTTCAGTAAGAGATGGCTCTAGAGAAAACAATTAAAGATATCCAAGCTCAAAACGCTCAGTTCCAACAAGCGCTCATGAACTTGGCCAAGGGGTAGAAAGATCTGAAAACACTCTTCACCAAAGAGAGTAAGAAGAAGAAAAAGTCTGTCATCCTCAACATGATAAGAATGTCCAAGGGGCATACCCAGCTCACTCAAAGAGAAGATGCTTCTTCTAAAGACAGTCAAGAAGAGGAAGCTAGAAGCATTAGAGCCAACATAGCTACTGATGGCAATGACTCTTCTGAGGAACGGTATCCACCAGCGGACGAAAATACAAACAACTTGAAGATAGACTAAAAGCTGTGGAGATCTAAATTGTGTCTGGTTTAGATTTAGGAGACTTGGGCTTGGTTTCTGGAGTGGTCATCCCACCAAAGTTCAAAATCCCTACATTTTCCCCGTATGATGGAGTCTCTTGTCCTAATATGCATCTAAAGTCTTATGTCCTCAAGATTCAACCATACACAACTAATCAGAAGCTTTGGATCCACTTATTCCAAGAGAGTTTAGTTGGGACGCAACTTTAGTGGTTTTATCAATTGGAGAGTTCCCACATTCTCACTTGGGAAGATCTAGTCGCTGCTTTTTATAAGCAATACCAATACAATGCTGATCTTGCACCAACTCGTGCGCAGTTGCAGAACATGACCATGCATTCGAATGAGGGCTTCAAAGAATACTCCCAAAAGTGGAGAGATCTGGATGGTAGGGTGCAGTCCCCATTAACTGACAGGGAGCTGATTGACATCTTCATGGGAACTTTGACAAGACCTTTCTTTAATCACCTAATTTGAAGCTCCTCAGCCGGGTTCACCGAGATAATACTGACTGGCGAAAGGGTCAAAGCTGGCATCAAAAGCGGAAAGATCCAAGGGGCCACACCCTCCGATGCTCAGAAAAAGAAATACATTGGGAAGAAAGAGTCCAATGATGTGTATGGATAAAAAAGTCTTAACAAGAGAAATCATGACCAATATGCGGGGGCAGTCCTGATCCCCGGTCCCGCGTCACAGTGATAACAACAAAAGGGAAATCAACAGAGGCCAGACGAGCCCAAAAGACAGTTTACCAACATCAAGATGCCGCCGTCTCATGCATTACAACACTTGTTGAGGATGAACCTGATTACGTTGATAGGATCTCATCCAAACCCTAAAACTTCTTCTCCTAACTACAATCCTAATGCAACATGTGCTTATCATTATGGAAGTCTTGGGCATGATACTAACGATTGTTGGGTGCTGAAGTACAAGATTCAAAACACGATTGACACCAAGGAGATCGAGTTTGATCCTCCAGAGAATCCCAACGTGGTCACCGCTCCCATGCCAAATCATTGAGTGTTCCAGTTCATTTTTGAATTTTCAATTGTAATTTCTTTTGTTATTCAAACAATTATCTATTAATGTTAAACTATGTTTCATTAATGCATTGCATAGGTTTGTCTTGAATTCATCCATTCATTTTCACTATATTTAAACTATGATTTTTACTCTCAACTCTTGCTAAAAGTTACAAGCCTTTAGAGGGAGGATGACGAAAACCATGCCTTAATCTCATACAATATGCTTTTGGACAGACCTTGCTGACGATGTACAAGCGTTCTTTCAAATCCTAAACACTGGAGTTATAAGGAAGTTAATCCCTAGTCAATCCCTTTGATCCAAAGAAGTAGGAGTTTCCTTTTTACACAAATTGAAACCTTTAATCAAAACCTGTGGCAGGGTAGTCTCTTAGTTAATTCAACTGCGCATTCAGTCGCAAACTTTCACTTCATATACAACAGATGGTGATGGTTCCCTGTCAAATAGGAAGTCATTATCTCTCAAAAGAAAAGCCCATTAAGTAAAAAAAATTACGAAGGAGACTTAAGAAAAGCTGGGGCATCCCGCTGACTGTAATCTCAAAAACAAGAACAGTCAGGCAAAATCAGGGATAGTAAATCAAAAAGAGGTCACTACAAATCCTTAACAACATGGAAAATATGGAAAAAATGACTGCCTTCCAACAAACTTAACTTGTATGAACCATCACCAAGACGTCATTTCAGACTCAATTGGAGTTCAAACGCACAATTAACTGAGTTTAGGACTGAAGAACATCACGAAGAATGGTCGGGTACAAGTAAAATTTGAGCCTTTATCCTTTGTTTCTTAAACCGTGAACCAAACCATGATACAACCCTTTAAAAGTACTAATTGAAGCATTGGTTAGTTCGAAAGCATACTGTTACAAAAGGTATCCTGAATTCTGTAAGGCTTACTCTAAATCCTGAGTTGAATTCACATTCTTACAAAAATTCTTTTATCTGTTAAAACACATTTTTAAAACTTCAAGACAAGCATAAACTCTGCATTATTTGAATATCATTGTTTGCATATGGCTATTTGTTTGACAGTAGAGAAATTCGCACAGAGAATATCCAGTGAACAAAACCCTCTTAATGAACAAAATCACTTCAAGTGAGAAGACGCTTCCCATAACAGATCTCCTATAAGAAAGGGGCACATCATGATCATTATCTAGCACATCTGGGGCAATCCAGTCGAGATTCCAAGGAATCTCTCAAGAAACACTGAATATACCAGGGGCAGGTCTCCATCTGAATCACTTGGGACATTGAACGTGAATCCCAACAAAGGGTTACGTACAATCAAACACTTCCTGGCAGTGCCAGAAATACCTATTACTAGGGGCAGTGACAAGTCTCCCCCAAGATCCTGTTCATAGGATGACCCCCAGCCATGTCTTCGATCTCAGAAGACTCCTCCCCAACAGACTAGCGACAAGGTTTATTTCCCCAACAAACTACAGATTACCCAGTTTGAGTTTACCTCTCTGATTGCTACAAATCAAGGGACCACAACTCCTCTCCCAGCAAACTGCTCTACAACCCCCAGTAAGTTACTGCGAAGCCTGGAAACCGACCAGATACTAGTTAACTTCAGAAATTTTCTGCGAAGTCTGGAATACGACCAGATAACAGTTAATTTAATATTCCCCATCAAAATAACTCCCCAGTAGAGCAACAAAGACTCCAAAACTCTTTTCCCCAAAACAAAGATCAACAATCTCTACAGAGCCTTCTCAAGCAAAGCCAGTATTCCCCAACAGAGTTTCTCCTCAATCAACTAAACAAGAATCCCCAATGGAAACATCCTAAAACAAGGTCTAGGGAGGTGCATACTCTTTATCCCCAACAATAGTCCGGGATTCAGCCTCCCAAAACTCCCCAACATTTGTCAAGGATTTATTTTCCAAGACAGAAATGCATTCCAACAACATTTCGCGTTTCATGCATCATATCACATACATGACAAATGCATACGGCACAAATCTCATTTACTTTGAGAACATCATTACACCATGCATTTCATACATCATGACATTGCATGCAGCTAACGTTTTGCCTTTTCAGGAAAAGGTCAATCAACAGATGGCTATCATCAACAATTTTCAACAGGTCCAAGATTAGTTTCCGAAGCAAGACAGAGCAACTACCTACGTGACCAGATGCAGCTTTATACGGGCTCATCATGAAGCGATCTTACATGGATTTCTTCTCATCATGAAGCAATCTTACACGGGTTCCTTCTGACATCCACATGCAGCTTTACACGGGCTCGTCATGAAGCAATCTTACATGGATTCCTTCTCATCATGAAGTTACCCTACCTAGGTTCCTTCTCATACACCCAAATGAAGTTTTACACAGACTCATCATGAAGCAACCCTACCCAGGTTCCTTCTCATACACCCAGATGAAGTTTTACACAGACTCATCATGAAGCAACCCTACCCAGGTTTCTTCTCATTCCTATATATAGTTTTACACTGACTCATCATTGAAGCAACCCTACCCAGGTTTCTTCTCATTCCTAGGTGCATTTTTACACGGACTCATCATGAAACAACCCTACCCAGGTTCCTTCTCATTCTCAGATGAAGTTTTACATGGACTCATCATGAAACAACCCTACCCAAGTTCCTTCTCATTCCCAGATAAAGTTTTACACGGACTCATCATGAAGCAACCCTACCCAGGTTCCTTCTCCTTTCCAGATAAAGTTTTACACAGACTCATCATGAAGCAACCCTACTCAGGTTCCTTCTCATTCTCAGATGAAGTTTTACACAGACTCATCATGAAGCAACCCTACCCAGGTTCCTTCTCATTCCCAGATGAGTTTTACACGGACTCATCATGAAGCAACCCTACCCAGGTTCCTTCTCCTTTCCAGATAAAGTTTTACACGAAATCATCATGAAGCAACCCTACCCAGGTTCCTTCTCATACATTTCCAGATATAGTTTCACACAGACTCATCATGAAGCAACCCTACCCAGGTTCCTTCTCTACATTTCTAGATGCAGTTTTACACGGGCTCGTCCTGAAGCAGCCCTACCCAGGATTCCCCCTCATATGTATCATAAAGAAGCCCTACAATAGCGACCAAGAGTCCTCTTCTGGATAGATTCATTTCTTCCAATTAATAACAGGCGAATCCAAGGCCTCTTCTAGTTAGATTTATCTCTTCCAGTTCAAAACAGACAAAGGACATCTATTATTTCAGTATAAATCAACCAAAATATTTATACCTTCCACAGTCACTCTGGATGGCATATATAAGCCCATCTCCAACAACTTTCCATCATCTCTCCAAATGGTATCTTTAAGCCTATTCCCTTCACAATCAACCATCACATCATCGAGTACAAATTTCTGGGCACTATATTGTTCAATCATCTCCTACCTTCAAGCTACGAACGACAATGTACCATACTTGCTTATCAGGTTTAAGAAGATTGAACATGGGCAGCTGTTGTACCCCAAAATTTTTCTCTCATTTCTCAAGAAATCTCTCATAAGATCTCAATTGATTCAAGACTACACAAGGTTTGATCAGCTCAAGACACCTCCTCAACACTGATAACTCAAAATTAGGGTTTAAGTTTGTACAAAGATATTTGAGCTTCTAAGGCCTAAAATGACTTTCATGGATCATTAGGAACCCTCAAGATTGCTCATGTCAAAGTTTTAAGTCTTGGATCATAAAATTGCTCAGTCATTTGATCAGATGACCTAAAATCAACTATATTGGATATAAAGTCAATTATGGTCAACCTACAGTCAAACTTCAATATTTTGGATCCATATCAACATTATGAACTCATATATGTCAATTGATCAAGTTGGATCACAATTCCTCAAATAAATTTGATCATAACACCAAAAGGGCAAAATGGTTAAAATTAGGGTTTTGATTGAGAAGGCTCAGTTCTTGACTTTTGACCAAAGAAATGACTTATTGGTTTAGAACATGATCTCAAGGATTTAAATGAACCATCTTGACCTAATTGCATAATTCAAATCACCTCTCAAGATCATTGGATTGACAGCTGAATTTCAGTCAACTGATGAAAAGTCAACTATATACTGAAAAGTCAAACTTTGACTTTTTGATCAAAATCAAGTTTCAAAAATCATATTTCATCAAGACATGTCAAAATATGATGTTTGTTCATCAAGAAATTGAAAATTGAAAATTCTAGGACTTAGAAATTTTTTCTAAGTGTTGGAAAGTTAACATTTTTTCATAACTTTGTGCCAAATTTCCACCATGATGCAAGATGATTCAAGGAAAACTTCTAACATGAAAGTTGTAGATCTCAATGATATCTAAAACATTGTAGGGCATAACTTTTTCTAGAAATTCTTGGATTTAAAGTTATGAATTTATGAAGACATGTCCATGATACTAAAAATACTTAGTGAAAATTTGAGTATTTTAGTCAGGATTTTGACCTAACTTCATGACAAATTTTCACCTAGTTCCAAATTGATTCTTCAAAAATGTCCAACAGAAAAGTTGTAAAGGATCTTCCAAGCTTTTCAAAATGTCCAAGAACTTGAAGAGATAATGTTTGAGCTAGGAGATTCGAAGACTTGAAGTTGGCATGATAAACTTGAATTATAAGTCATTTTTGTGATGAACTCATAATCAAATCTCATAACCTTATCATTCAATCTCACTTTTCAGGCCATGTTGCTTCTAAATCTCTCCATAATTAAGTATTTACACAGACCCTAAGTGTATTACACAAGGATTTGATGTTTTGTTCAAGTCTTGATACCATTTATGGTTGAAATTGTAAAAAGTAACATATTCATTCTTGTAAAGCAAGCTTTTTCATAATGTCAACCCTTCTTGAGCCTCTCAATGACTCCATATGCATACACTCAACCTAGCAACTCAGAAGAAGCATGTTTAAAGTGATTCAACCACTCTACATAGCTTGTACCACACATTAGGATTTTGGTTTTCCACTTTGCTTCAAAAACAAGCAAAAGTACCATAACATGTGATCTTGGTAATCTTACCATCTCAAGTCTCCAAACCTTTTCGTATATATCAAGACACTCTTATGCAACCGAGGACACGATTTTACAAGGCCTTAAACCCTCTCATACACTCTCAAACCTGAATTGGCCAAAAATCACCATTTTTAAGCATTTGAAACCTTAACTTCGAAACTCATCACTCTTGTAACTATTGTCCAAACAAATCATCTAAACACTTCATATATATCATATAGAAACTATCCATACCCATGTTTCCTCACTGTAACATCATTTTCATCCACCATTTTCAAAATCCACCATTGTAACTTGACTTGAGTAGACCAATCCAGACACTTTCAAGGCAAAGTAAAAGTTGCAACATACTCACCAAGGTCCCATGAAGCTAAAGCAATCATCATATTGCTTCTGGAAGTCGTGTAGAGGCCATTGAATTTTTGCATCAAGAGATAAGTTTTTTGAACTTTGAAATCTTGATACAAGCATAATTTTCACTTACTTTCAAAAGATAAAATGTAGATATCATGTCTATGAAGCTAACCATATCCTTAAATTTCATTTTAATTGACTGTGAGATGAGAATTTTGAAACTGAATTTTTTGGACATTTAGGTTTTCAGTTTGGTACAGGTAGAAATTCGTGAGTTATATTGGAAATAAATAAAAACTAATTACATGTTTGAAATCCTTGTGAAATTCTAAGCAAGTTTCATTTTTACATTTCTGAATTTGATTGAGAAATGAGGAAGTTACAGTTTTTTTGAAAAAAATGGAAAATATTTTTACATATAAGTTCATTTTATATTTAATGATTGTTGTTTCACTAATGGATGTCATAGCCACCCCAGTGGCAAGCAACATGCGTTTCATGTCACTTCTTATCCTAAGGGCGCGGGTTCGAACCATAGTGAACCCCCCCCCCCCCCCCCCCCCCCCCCCCCCTTACATATTTTGTGTTATTTTTGTGATTTCAGGAAGCAATCTTCTTATTTAATATCATGCAAGCACATGGTTGACAAGCAAACACACTTCGTCTGGTGGTATTCTTTTCAGCCAACAAATTGAATATCTTGAGTTCAAGCCTTTGCAGGACCAAAACCTTATTTTAATCACTTGACTCATTTTACATTTTTAACAAACTTCAACAATTTATTTAACCCATCAAGTTAACTCCTTTTGAACTAATTTTTTGCACACTACTAGTTTATTAGTTTTATTTTATGAATATATAAAAATCTCACCAAAAATATTTTTATTTTCATTATTCGTGATTTATTCAAAGTAGCATCTTTTAGGTTTTTTATTTATTTATTAAAAACTAAAAAAAGAAAAATATTTTTCTTAACAATTTTTTTTTTTCTTGATTAAATTAATTTTTAACTTAGTTTTTGCTTTGAATTTCTTTTTTAATTAAATCAAATTAGAATTTAGGTATTTTAATTAATTAAATTCTTTCCTTTTATTAGTTTAATTAAATCAAGACTTTTCATAAACAAAAAAACAATTTTCTTTTCCTTTCACATTGCTTTTATATTCTTGCACATTTTATCTTGCAATATTCAATATGGTTGTAATAATATAATTAGAATTTTATTGCTTTCATCCCCCATTTGTAAATTGTGTCCCCATCCCCAAATGATGTAATAACGTAGAATTTTATATTTCTGCAATTTATCGCTTTCAATATAAATGTTAGTAATTAGAGTTTGTATGGTAAGACTAAAATCAACAAGTAGCAAACCCTAATTCAAGATAAAAATGTATGCAAATCAAACACACTTGCACACTTACACCTCTAGGGTTAACTCCACTTGTTGCCTAAAAAATGGTCATGTTATGCATGTGAGACATCTTAGCAAAAACCATCAAAAATAAAAGATCATAGTCCCTCGATGACGCTTCAAAAATTGTCTTTCAAATGATCTTAGTCCCTCAAGAGAAATGCTAAGATATATCACAACATTGCTATCATGACTATACGATGACCCACGCCCGTCCCTTTTACATCCAAAGATAAGGCTTCTTACCAATCAATGGTAAGATATCAATATCAACGGAAATGAGGAAATGAAAAAAAGACTTTTGAGTAGGTAGAAACGTTCTTAGTTGCTTGCTCACTTTAATAAACCAAACACTTTCAAAACATGAAATATTTTCAAAAGTCCAACACTTTGTATACGTTCTTACAAAACGAGAACCATTACAAAGTTTGCCTAAACAAATGCGCCTTTTCAAAAATACTTTCAAAAACCACCACAAAGCACATTTTCACACAAAGCAAGTGATCTAGCAAGCAACTAAGAGCCCATAGATAACTATGGATGAAAAGGATGCTAACACCTTACCTTTTCATAATCTACCCCCCAAACTCAAGAAAATAAATCTCAAAGGTCTCTCCTGTTCTTTTCCACCTTTCCTTTTTGATAAAAGAAAATTAAGTGGCGGCTCTTGCTAACCGCAACATTTGCGATCAAACGCAAAACATCCCAAGTCAGTTCTCCCACCGTATTACACACTCAGATGATGTAAATACTCAAAAAAAGTGTTAGAGTAAAAATATAAAAGTGCAAGCATCATAATAAAGAAGGTAATATTGAATACATTAATAATCCTCAATTTCTTATGTTTATTGAAAAATGGTTTGGTTGCAAACGTTTTGTGAAAACATCGACAAGTTGTTTTTCACTATCAAAGTGCTCAAACACAACATCCCCTTTTTCAACATGATCGCGAAGGTAATTCCCCACACATGTGTTACTTTATTGATTTATTTTATTTGTAGTCCGAGAGAGTAATTTAACTCCCCATAAGACTCTTTTCAAATAATCCCTGCATAAACTTAGAAAACTCTTTGACAAATCGCATGTTAGTAGAATCAAATATGATGTAATGTCAAATGTGTTATGCTTGATGTTTAATGAAACTAAACATGCTTATGTACACATATGTGTTTATAAAAAAAATACATGAAAATATAATATGATGAGATCATTATTAGTATATAAATTAATAATTCACCATGATTATCAATTAAGAATTATTTTGTAAATGAATACTCATAATATATATATATATATATATATATATATATATATATATATATATATATATATATATATATATATATATATATATATATATATATATATATATATATATATATATATATATATATATCATACACCAAGTATTATCATGTACTTAGAAAAATAAACATGTAAAAGAGAGAACTTACTAACAAAGTACAAGTTAAATCGATACTACCTTACCGTACAATATGAGGGATGATGCACTTGCATTTTACAAGGATCTCTCGAAAGAAAGTTGAACCAAATGCAAAGTATGCCACAAATATTTTAGAACAATACAATCTTACCACTTTTCACTTTAACAAAGTACCTAAAAGTATAACTTTTGATGAGTCCAAGAAGGTAATTAATTTGATGATCATTCAATTTAATTGAACTATCATCTTTATCCTTTTCATGTTAGTTATCTTTCTCCTCCTCATGTTTCATCGATTCAGGTTGATCAATTCCTTATTCGCTGTCATTGAGTATATATCTTAAAGATACACCTACATCATGAAATAAAATACCTTTTCCGAGTATTCTCAGATACAACATCAAAAGTAATTTATATATCTTTTACCAATACAACAAAACTTATTGTTGCTTTCTAGATCCCATAATCCATCATCTCGCCCCATATACAATAGAATTAGAATATGTTCATATGACTTGAACCACCATAAATGAGAACCCATATTCTCTTCATAGAGTTAAGACAAATGTTCCTACAAAAAAAACAAGAAAATCTAGGTACCCAATCTTCATTAGGTCCTTTGGGTTAGTGAAACAATTTATAGTATTTGGGCAAGCCTTTCATTCAACCATAGTGACAATTTAAATCTTCACCATCACTAAAATAACTATCGTATACGTGCTCACATTTAGAGGACCTTGAACTTGACTCCCTAAGAGATTTAGAATTTATTCTTTCCTCCTTATCCGTGTCTTTCTCCTTTTTCTTCTTCTTCTCATGTTTTTTCTCATGCTTGTCTAAGCAAGTAAGTTCTTGTTGATGTTCTTTAAATTTACCAAACAATGTAATGAGATAAAGTGTTGTAAGCTCATTAGCTTCCTTGATCGTGGTGACATTCGGTTACCAATTCCTAATAAGACATCTCACAACTTCGTTTGAAGCAATTGCATTGGAAATAAGATTACCAAATGCGTTCAAACTATTAATGAGATTTAATGTATTTTTCTTATCATCATTATTCCATAGTGCTTCTGAATTAGATGTGACAATGCCATTAGCATTGTTTTGAATAATAACGTCACACATATCCTTGTCATATGAATTAACATGAATGTGCATAAAAGCTTTCCAATAACTATATTTTTCTTCTTAAAAAATTTAGGGCTGTTTTGTAATCGCTTTAAGGTTCGTACACCATTTTCTACTAAGAGTTTCGAAGCACAAAATAAACTGGAGCTCTGATACCACTTGTTAGACTACGGAAACTCATCTAAAGGATTGGGGGGGGGGGGGTGTGTGAATAGATGCCCATATTAAAATTGATATTTCAAAATGATTACTTAAAAACTTATTTGAAAAACAATTTTGAGCGGAAGGTTTATTAGCCTAGATCAAACTAATAGTCTAAACGAACCTAGTTATTGGAAACTTGGATATGCACAAGCCATATGAAAATAAGATAATGATAAAATTAATCAACATAATAATATCTAAATTAATACTTTAATATCAAACACAACAGTTTCATATTTCCAATGAAATCATATTAAAAACATAACTCGAAACTTTATCAAATATGTCGCGCGTGTGATACGGTGGGAGAACTGACTTGAGGTTTTGCGTTTGTTTTCGCAAATGTTTCGGTTGAGCAAGAGTCGCCACCGACTTTTTATTTTATCCTAAGGAAAGGTTAAAAAGCACAGCAAAAACCTTTGAGATGTTTTCTTGGGTTCGGGGAGTAGATTATAGAAAGGGAAGGTATTAGCACCCTTTCTATCCATGGTTATCCATGGGCTCTTAGTTACTTGCTTAGATCAACTTGCCTTAATTTTCAATTGTTTGAAATGGTGCTTTGTGTGTGGATTTTGAAAATGCTTTGAAAAGAGGCCAATGTGGTGGCAACCTTTGTAATGACCCATGTTTGGATGTATACAAAGGTGTATGTCTTTTGAAAAGGTTTCCAATGTTTTTGAAAGTTGTTTTGAAAGTGTAGTGATGTGTGGTTTGAAAAATAGGCAAGTGTTTTTGTTTTGCAAGGGGGCAAGTAACCAAGAGCTATCTACCCTACATTTCTCAAAGATCTTTGCTATGTTTTAACCCTTTTAACAATTTTGTTCCACCATTGTATTTGGTGGACAATCTTGTGTTAGGATGTGAAAGGGACGGGCGTGAGTCATCGTTTAGACCATAATTGCAATGGTGCCAAGTATCTTTGGGCAATTTTCTTTAAGGGACTTGATCATTTTTAGGCAACTTTTGAAAGCGTCATCGAGGGACTATGATCATTTGAATTGTGTTGTTTTGCCCAAAGAGACCTAACATGCAATATGGCCCATTATTGAAGGCAACAAGTGGAATACCCTAGGGGTGCAAGTGTGATTAGTGTTGTCCATTTTCATGCTTGTTTATCTTGAAGTTAGGTCAAACTATTTTTTGGTTAATTGATTTGCATACAAACCCTAATTCTAGCATGGCATATTTAGAAAGCTTTTAAAATGCGAAAAATAAAAGGTCCTAAGTTATTACAACACAATATATGGGATGGGGGGGTACAAATGTTCAAATGGGGGTATTTTGACAAGAATTAAATCCTAAGCTATTACATCAAATTGGAATTTTGCAAGGTATTTAATTACACAATATTCAAATAAAATAAAATAAACATGCAAAAATGCAAAAAAAAAAAAAGGTTTTCATATGTATGTGAAAAATATTTATCATATATCAAATAAATAAAAATAAAATTAATGTATTTTTGGTATTTTTATGTATTTAGTGTAAAACCCTAATTGTATAAATAAATAAAAAGTATTTATTATATAATATATGTAATATTTATTAATTATGTACAAAAAAATAAATGAAAAGAAAGTATATGAAAAAAAGTAATTTTTTAAGTTAAATATTAGTAAAAAATAAAATGTATTATTTTATTATGTTTTTAACCTAAATGTATTAATAAATACCTAATATTTATAATATTCATTAAATACTAAATATATGTATAAAAATAATAATATTTAATATTTACAAAAAATGTATTTTTTTTTATAAAAGTTTTTTAAAGGTAAAATAAAACAAAAGTCAGAAAATAGAAAGTATTTGTATTATTTTAGTATTTTAAATAAAAGAGTATTTATATATTACTTATATGTACAAATATCAATTTAAACAAATAAATGCCTAATAAATACAAAAATGGTTTGAAAAATATTTTTTTATATTTTTAATATTATGAGAAAAAATAAATAAGTCAGAAATAACAAGAAAAAGTCAAAAAATGTTTCAAATAATCACAATGGGCCAAGGGGGTTCAAAAGTAAACATAGGGTGCAAATAAGAAGTCAACTCAGGCCCAGCCCAAGAAGACTTTGTCTTCAACCTCAGAACCTGTTTGAACAACAACAACACGCGTTTTCCTATCTCCAGATTCCCTGATTTTTAGCACAAACTCACAACACAAGAAATGTAGAGCATCAAGTCACGATTCTGGACATATAAAGAAATCAATCTAACTCTCAAAAATGAGAGAGAATTTCTTCTCCCCCAATTCCTGACCTAGTTTTTGTTCAAAGTTCAGACCTCAAATTCTCATAGCACATGCAAAATAAATGGAAAGTAAAGATATGTATAGCTTCAGGGACATGAGCATGACATTTTTTATTCACAAACTTAGAGCTAATTCTTCCTACATTGAGAGATAGAAATCAAAAGATTTACCTGTTCAGTTGGAAACGTGTGCAACAATGGAGATGCTTACAAGGCAAGGTAATGATTTGTATAGCTTGCTTGATGTCCAAGGATGCTATTCCAATGCTTGGTGTGCTTGGAAACCAAGTGAATCGTGTTATGGCACTCCAACTGCAAAACAGAAAATATGAAAATGGTGATGCAGGTTAGGGGTGTTACAGGTCGTGTTTAGGGCTTGGAACAGTTTCAAGGGATGGTGTGGGATGTGTTTGATGTGTTTTTGGCCAAGGTGCACGATGGAAATGAGCTAGCCAAGTCCAAGTGCAGAATACCCTGTTTTTGTGCAGTTTAATGGTGATTATGTGTTTGATGATGTTTGGAACTTGGTTGGCTTGTGTTTCAGCTTATGTTTGATGTTTAGAATGTGTACAATAACTTTGCTTAAGCTTGTGTTTGCTGAGATGAGAGTTGGGAGTTGTTATGTCAAGTTTCTTCTTACTTAAGCAACAAAATGCCAAGTTGTTTTCTAGACTGATGGAGGCCCCTCTAATGTGCTGCTAAGCTTGCCCTTGATCAGTGGGATTAGCTCAAAAACTTGTGCCAAAGAGATTTGTTGTGTACCTCTTGATTTGCAAGTTGATATAAAGTTTTCACTTTTCAAAAATGGACATAATGCTTTTTCTACTTATGGCTTAATTTTGCATACAATGCTTGAACACACAAAATAAGGCCTTGGCACAATGATTTAGCATTAAATTTATGAGTGTAAATGGGATATAGGACCTGTAATCAAGGAATGCAAGCTGAGTTCAAAATTGCCTAAGTGTATGAACATGAAAATTGGCCATAAACAAAGTGAGTTTTTCCCATATTGCCAAATTTGATTCTCCCTAACCATGAGGTTGTTTGATGAGTTCTTGGACATTTTGGAAAGCTTGGAATATGTACTACAACCCATCTTTGTAATGAAAATTGAAATTCCAAGTGGAAGTATGTGAAAAGTGGTCTTGAAGTTAGGCAAAAATCTTGCCTAAAATAGGTCAAAATTTCTCTAAGTTAAGAATGGTTTGGTACCCTTGTTCCAAAAATTGTAACTTGAGCTACAAGCTTCTTTTGAGAAAACTTTGTGAATAAAAGTTTTAGATTTTGCAATGGACTACAACTTTCATGTTTTGACTTTTCCTTGAATCCAAATGCAACTTGATGAGAAAGTGGGACAAAGTTAGGAAAAAATTAGGGTTTTTCATAACTTAGAAAAATTCTAAGTTATGAAAAACCTTCATTTCAAACCCTAATTTGTGATTTTGGATTTCTTGATGAACAAGTTTCATGATTTGGCATATTTTGATGAAAAATGAATCTTGACACTTGATTTTGACCAAAAAGTCAAAGTTTGACTTTTCAGTATACAGTCAAAAATTGATCAATTGACTGGAAAATTCAACTGTCAATCTTGTGTATTTAGGATCTTTTGAACTTGTTGAGTATGTCAAGACAATTCCATGGGGTCCTTGAGTCCATATGTGAGCTTGGTTTGCCATTGGCTAGGTCAAACAGTCAAAAATTGCCTTTGTGCAGTCAAAACCCTAAAAATGACCATTTTGCCCTTTTGGTGATCTGATCAAATTTCTTGTGGAATTGTGATCCAAACTTGATCAAATGGTCCATATGAGTTCACAATGTTGATGTGGGTCAATTTTCATGAGGTTTGACTGTCAATTGGCCACAGTTGACTTTTTCCCCCAATACAACTGATTTCTAGGTCAACTGTCCAATTGACTGGGCAAAGGTTGGAATCAAGGCTTGAAACTTGGTATGGATAAACTTGGGAGTCCAACATGAAGCATGAAAGTCATCTTAGACATTTTAGGTCAAAATATCTTTGTGCAAACACAAACCCTAATTTGGGCCAACAGTGCTAGGAGAAGTCTTGCAGAGGAAAACCTAACTGGATCTTGAGCTCCAAGGGCCTTGTGATGAGAAAATGCTGGGAAAATGGGAGGGAAAATTTTGGGGTACAACAGTTGCCCCTGTTCAATCTTCTTGAACCTGAAGAGTTAGATTGGCAAGTTTGCCTTTCGTGACTCGAGGGTAAAAGGAGATTGGACACTAGAGTGCCCGGAAATTTGCACTCGCATGCTGGAGTATCAGCAATGTGATGTCGGGAATGGGCTTATTAATGCCATCTGAAGGCGTGACAGAAACTTGTCGGGAATGGGCTTATAGGTGCCATTTGGAAGTGTTGGTCGCATAAGAGATTCCTTAGCGAGAACTTGCGCACTTTGAGAAAGACAGATATTTTCCTGGCTTGTTACAGGTGTTGATCTTCAATCTCTTCATGCAGATACGCCCTGGCTAGATACAGGTGTCAAGTCTATAATCGGTTGCTCACAGATATGCCCTGGCTGGATACAGGTAGCGAATCTGGAATTGTCGTCTATAGATATGCCCTGGCTGGATACAGGAATCAAATCTTCAAACTCTTCAGATGTGCCCTGGCTGGATACAGGAATCGAATCTGGAATTAGTCGTCAACAGATATGCCCTGGCTGGATACAGGAATCGAATCTTCAAACTTTTCAGATGTGCCCTGGCTGGATACAGGAATCGAATCTGGAATTAGTCGTCAACAGATATGCCCTGGCTGGATACAGGAATCGAATCTTCAAACTCTTCAGATGTGCCCTGGCTGGATACAGGAATCGAATCTGGAATTGGTCGTCAACAGATATGCCCTGGCTGGATACAGTAATCGAATCCGGAATTAGTCGTCAACAGATATGCCCTGGCTGGATACAGGAATCGAATCTTCAAACTCTTCAGATATGCCCTGGCTAGATACAGGAATTGAATCTTCAAACTCTTCAGATATGCCCTGGCTAGATACAGGAATTGAATCCGGAAACTGATCACTCACAGATGTGCCCTGGCTAGATACAGGAATCGAATCTGGAATTGTGACAGTTGAAGGTAGTCGTCTTTTGGATTGTCTTTCTCCCTGAAAAGGCAAAACATCAGTTGCATGCAATGTCATGATGTATGAAATGCATGATGCCATGATGTTCAAAATGAGGTAGTGTTGTATGCACTTTATCATGTATGTAATCAAGATGTACGAAATGTGAAATGTTTATGAATGTATCTTCATCTAGGAAAATAAATCCTTGACGACCGGTCGGGGAATTAAATCCTGGGCTGACGTTTGAAGAGTAGAGTTCTTCGTTTCCGCTAGGGATGATGGTTGCAAGAATACACCGGTAGGAGAAGATGACTCCGTTGGGGAATAAACTTGTTGGAGAGATTACTCTGGGGGGAATTACTCTGTGGGAAGAGATACTTCGCTGAAGTTTTAACGAGAGCTCCGCTGAGGATTTCAATGATGGACTCCGCTGGGGATAACAATGATAAACTCCGCTGGGGATTCTGTTGATAAGTTAAGTTGGGGAACTTTGATGAACTCCGCTGAGGATAGGAAGAACTTCGCCGAGGGCGATCTTCTGTGGTAATTAGCTGAGGATAACCCAGTTATAAGCCCTTGTGAGGAATAACTTTTGAATGAAAACGGGGAGGGACGTTCGTATTCTGCAGGGGATAAGCTTCCAGAGTCTACCGGGGATAAGCTCCAAGACCTGTTGGGGATATGGATTCCAATTTTCCTGGGGAAACTTTCGGACTGTACTGGAAAATGGTTCCACTAGGGTGTCTGTATTCCGCCGGGGAACAATCTTAGATTAAGACTTCCGGGGATGCTTGCTGACGAATGCCTATACTCCGCTGGGGAATGTTGATATCTTATGGGGATACCCAACTTCTTTTAGGCGGGCCGTAGACTAACTCTGCTGGAGGAGAGTATTGTTGACTTGCTAGGGGAATAGGGTGCCTATTGTAGGGCTGATGATAGACTAACTCTTCCTGGGGAGAGTATTGCTGAATCTTGTCTTACTCTGTGGGGAGTTGAGGTAACTTGGTCACATTCTTCAGTTGAACCTACCTTGGTACCTTGGCGGACAGAGCAACTAGACTGCCTGGACAACTCTACATTGCCCCTGTTTCTGATGTCACCTGTAATTAGTCCTTTGTTTCGTATGCAAGTATTTATGAGTTAGCAATTTAATGTCAAATGCATATATCAAAAATGAACATTGGACGTTCTTCGCAAGACAAAACAGAAAGAGGAAAAACAATTGGCAATTTGTTTGGAAAACTGAATTTGTATTGATTTTGAAATTTTCCTGTAAATAGGCGTTTTTTGTACAAGAGGCTGACGTCCTAGTAAGAGAACGCTGCCGAATAACATAAAGTTTATACAATTTTGAAAGGGAAACAAAACAGCTATGTGAACAATATTCCCACTGGGTTCCAACTCTGCTATTGCCTTTATGTCTTCAAGCGTCTCATCACTTTGCTGCTTAGTTGAAGATGAAGCTGATTGATCGATGCCGAAGTCTGAGCCCGATAGTTGATGCCAAATTCTGGATGCAAGGTGATCCAATGAGACATAGTGTTACGCTTTATCCCTAACTTTTGCCTGGACCGCCCTTTCGGGTTTTCAGTCCACCGGGATACCCATTTTTGCCCAAGCCGCCTTTTCAGGTTTTCGACTTGCCGGGTGTACAAATTCTTTTCATTTCATCCCTTATTTTTGCCCGAACCTTTTTGGTTCACCGGGAAGCCCTTATTTTTGCCTAGGTATGTCAACCTAGCGGGTCTTTTATTCATGCGTAGTATCTTTTTACTATGTCTGCATTGGCGGGGTGAGGAAGGTCGTCACCATCCATGGTGGTTAGAATCATGGCTCCTCCTGAGAACACATGTTTAACCACAAATGGCCCTTCGTACGTAGGGGTCCATTTTCCCCTGGGATCACTTTGAGGAAGGATGATGCGTTTGATTACCAGGTCTCCGACTTGATACTCTTGTCGTCTGACTTTCTTGTTAAATGCCCTGATCATTCATTTTTGGTACGTCTGACCATGACAGATAGCGGTGAGTCTCTTTTCATCAATTAGGTTTAATTGATCAAGTCGAGTCTGGATCCAATCATCTTCGCTCAAGTCTGCATCCTTCATTATCAGGAGAGAGGGTATCTGGACTTCAATCGGCAAGACTGCCTCCATGCCATAGACCAAGGAAAAGGGTGTTGCCCCGGTTGACGTCCGTGCTGAGGTACGGTACCCATGAAGAGCAAATGGTAACGTTTCATGCCAATCTTTGTAGGTCACTGTCATCTTCTGCACAATTTTCTTGATATTTTTATTTGCCGCTTCGACAGCTCCATTCATCTTCGGCCGGTAGGGAGAAGAGTTGTGGTGTTGTATCTTGAATTGCTCGCAGAGCTCAGTGATCATCTTGTTGTTAAGATTGGTACCATTGTCCGTAATGATTCTTTCCGGGACGCCGTACCGACAGATCAGGTTATGCCGAATGAAACGTGCCACTACGCTCTTGGTTACGGTGGCGTAGGAAGCTGCTTCCACCCACTTTGTGAAGTAATCAATTGCTACCAACATGAAGCGATGCCCATTGGATGCCGTCGGTCGGATCTCGCCGATCATATCAATGCCCCACATTGCAAAAGGCCAAGGTGTCGTCAGTATGTTCAGAGGAACCGGAGGGGTGTGCACCTTATCCGCATAGATCTGGCATTTATGACAAGTTCGAGAATGTTGGTAACAGTCGGCTTCCATTGTGGACCAGAAATATCCTGCCCGAAGGATTTTCTTTGCCATGGTATGTCCACTGGAATGTGTTCCGAATGTACCTTCATGTAGTTCTACCATGATCTTCTCTGCTTCAGTCTTATCCACATAACGCAGTAAAGTTGAATCATGGTTTCGTTTGTAGAGAATGCCGTTGCTGAGGAAGAATTTTTCCGCAAACCTTCTCAGGAACTTCTTGTCATTGACCGATGCGCCTTCGGGGTATTCTTGAGCTTCCAAATATCTCCTCACCTCATGATACCAGGGTTTTTCAATTACCTCTTCGGCCTCAAGATCGCAGCAGTATGCAGGTTCGTCCAACTTCCAGATAATGATCCGGGGAGCCTCGTTGTCCCATTTGACTTTGAACATTGAAGACATCGTAGCTAGTGCGTCTGCTAACTGATTCTCCTCTCTTGGGAAGTGTTCAAAAGTTATCTCTTCAAAGTGGGGAAGCAAAGTCAACACATACTCCTTGTAAGGAATAAGATTTGGGTGTTTCGTATCCCACTCGCCTTTGATCTGATTGATCACGAGAGCGGAATCTCCGAAGACACTCAGAAAATTGATCCTTAGGTCGATTGCAGCTTGAAGACCCATGATACATGCCTCGTATTCTGCCATGTTGTTGGTGCAGTTGAAACATAGCCGGGCGGTGAGTGGAGTATGAGTACCTTTAGGGGATATGATCACAGTGCCGATGCCGTTACCCAAAGCGTTCGAGGCTCCGTCAAAATGCATAGACCATCGGGATCCTTCCTCAGGTCCTTCATCCGGTCCAGGTACTTCACAATCAGTTACTACCATGATATCTTCGTCTGGAAATTCAAAGTTCAATGATTGGTAATCGTCCACAAGTTGGTGTGCCAAATGGTCTGCTAATACACTTCCCTTGATTGCTTTTTGAGTTGTGTATTGGATGTCATATTCCGTCAAGATCATTTGCCATCTTGCTATTCTTCCGGACAGAGCGGGATTTTCGAATATGTACTTGATTGGATCCATTTTTGAAATCAACAGAGTAGTGTGAGTCAACATATACTGTCTCAGCCGGCGAGCAGCCCATACCAGAGCGCAGCAAGTTTTCTCGAGCAGTGAGTACCGAGTCTCACAGTCGGTAAACTTTTTGCTCAGGTAATAAATAGCGTGCTCTTTTCGGCCATACTCGTCATGCTGCCCCAGCACACACCCCATTGAGTTGTCGAGTACTGTCAAGTATATTATTAGAGGTCTCCCTTCCACTGGTGGCATAAGAATGGGTGGTTCTTGGAGATACTCTTTTATCTTCTCGAAAGCGGCCTGACATTCGTCGTTCCAACGTACTACTTGATCTTTCTTCAGCAATTTGAAGATTGGCTCACATGTAGCAGTTAGATGCGAGATGAATTGGGCAATGTAATTCAGTCGTCTTAGAAAGCCACAGACTTCTTTCTCTGTCTTGGGAGTCGGCATCTCTTGTATGGCTTTCACCTTGGCAGGGTCCACTTGAATACCTTTGCCGCTTACAATGAAACCTAGCAATTTTCCAGACCTCACCCCAAAGGTGCATTTGTTTGGGTTCAACCTCAGCTTGTACAACTTCAGTCGGTCAAACAGCTTCCGCAGATGGTCAAGGTGTTCCTCCTCAGTTTGGGACCTTGCAATCATATCATCGACGTATACTTCAATCTCATGGTGGATCATGTCATGAAATAAAGCAACCATGGCGCGTTGGTAGGTTGCCCCAGCATTTTTCAACCCGAATGGCATGACCTTGTAGCAGAAGGTGCCCCACTGAGTAACAAAGGTAGTCTTTTCCATATCTTCAGGAGCCATTTTGATCTGATTATACCCTGAAAAACCATCCATGAAGGAGAACACCTTGTGTTGAGCAGTATTGTCAACAAGAACGTCGATGTGAGGCAGAGGGAAATCGTCCTTAGGGCTGGCCCTGTTCAAATCCCTGTAGTCAACACACATTCTGACTTTACCATCTTTCTTTGGCACTGGAACCACGTTGGCCACCCACTGAGGATAAGAAGTCACTGCTAGAAACCCGACATCAAATTGTTTCATAACCTCAGCTTTGATTTTCTCGGACATCTCTGGGCGCATGCGGCGGACCTTCTGTTTTACCGGAGGGCAGTCTTCCTTGGTAGGAAGGTGATGAACTACAATGTCGGCATCCAAACCAGGCATGTCTTCGTAAGACCAAGCAAAGATTTCCATGTAATCATGCAGCATCTGAATCAATCGTTGTTTCACGCTGAGCTCTAGATTGGCACCAATCTTGACTTCTTTTCTATCTGTCTCCGTACCCAGATTTACCGTCTCCACTGGCTCTTCATGCGGCTGAATGGCCCTCTCTTCCTGGAGTAGCAGTCTTGCTAGTTCACCAGGCACTTCGCAATCATCTTCACCTTCGTCTTCGGCTAAGTTGATCGGATTTTCGAAGTCATAACTGGCGGTAGCAGAGTCGTTACCAGCGAGATCCAGAGTGGATTGGAACCTGTATAAGTGAGTGTGTGTAAATATAGCTGTTTTGCAATATATAACAAAGAAAGAAAAAGAGCACAAGATTTGAAATGCAACAACGTCCAATGTTTTGATTAATGATATATGGAAATGTCATACAAAAAGCCCTCACAAATGGAGCCACGGTGCCCCGGGTAGGACACCGAGCCAATAAAAGTTTCAACATATTGTTTGTTACAAATTGAAAACAAAAGAGTTCATTACTGAGTGACAAAAGTAATAGGTGTAAAATCTTTTGCCGTCCAGTTGCTTGGTCCGTTGTTGGTTGTTGGATAGATCCAACTGTCAAATTCCGCTTCCTCTACGTCATCCTTAATAGCATTCACTCTTGGGTTGGTGATGAACACCGGAGGCTTTCTGATCCTTTCTTTACGAACAGCCCTCTGAGCCTCTGCAGTGAAGCCCAGCCCAAACTTGTCGATCTTTGGAGTGAAGTCAGGGAGTCGACCCCAATTTGTGCACTTGCCTTTCTCAATCACTGCCCGGGCATCCTTCAAGGAAGCCATCTTCAAAGGAAAGTCTTCTTCAATCACTGTCTCAGCTGACGCCAATGTTGGAGGTAATTCCTCAAAATGTTGAAAGGGGGTTTCAATAAACTCCCCGTCCATCTCGATATACCGGAATGAATTCAGGTGACTAACCATGTATTCTTCCTCACCCTGCACAGTAACAATCTTCCCTCTGACAGGGTATTTGAGCTTCTGGTGTAGAGTGGATGTTACCGCCCCAGCCTTGTGAATCCAGGGTCGACCCAGCAAACAGGAATAAGATGGACGAATATCCATCACATAGAACGTTGAGTCAAAGACTTAGGAACCCACACAAATAGGAATGTCTACCTCACCGTGCACCATCCTCTTAGAACCGTCGAAGGCTCTAACAATGATGTTACTAGGTTTCAATTCCAGGCCCTCACAATCCAACCGATCTAAGGCCTTCTTGGGCAGTACATTCAGGGAAGAACCGGTGTCCAGCAACACGTGTGCGAGAGTAGTGCCCCTGCATTCTATAGAGACATGCAGGGCATCATTGTGGTTCTTTCCCTTGGAGGTAAGGTCAGCATCCGAGAAACCCAAACCATTGTCAGCTGTCAAATTGGCCACACAGTCAGTGAATTGATCTGCAGATGTCTCCTGCGGCACATAGGCCGTTTTCAGAAATGAAATCAGGGCCTTGGCGTGGGCCTCTGAGCACAGCAGCAATGATAGCATAGAGATCTTGGAGGGGGTATGCCCCAGCTGTTCAACGACATTGAAGTCACTCTTTTTAATGATTTTAAGGATTTCCTCCATCTCTTGCTGGGAGGCTTCAACAGCGGTCTTTTTTGGTGCCTTCGTCCGGGAAGGCAAATCGGTAGCAACTCCTTTGCCCCGAGCATCAGAGGACTCGGCGGCAGGGATAGACATATGAACTTGATTTGGAAGGGAAACATGCACACTTGCGGGTGTGATGATAAGAGGTTTTCGGATAACTGGTGGTGCAATGTCAGGCGAGAAGAGCCTGCCACTGCGAGTAATTTTGGCGGGACCAGTGATGTTACTGATACTGGTACCGGTGTTGAACTCCTGCTTCACTCCAAGCACATACACATCTGCCCCATAGTGCCATGGGACAGCCTTGTCAGATTCATAGGGGAGAGGCCCCGGAACAGTAATAATAACGGGTGCAACAGACATAATTTTGACTGGCTTCCTCGGGGGAGCCTTGGTAGGATTGTTGAAGATTGTGATGACAAATACTTCTTCAGCAGGAACAAAAGGAACAACGGTCTTCTTGAACAGAATCTCCTTGCTGTCCATCAGGCTTTGGATGCCTGACTTCAGCAGCGGACAACCGGTAGGGGTAACAGCACACAGGAGGCAACCCTTGCTACAACCCGGAAATAAACCAGATAGCAGTAGGTTCCTCTTAACAGTCAATAGAGGGGTAGCAACATCATTCACAGAAACTACATACAAGTCTTCATCAATAACATTTACTCCATGCTGGGGCATAGGAGCAGTCACAATGTTAGGCCTTTCAGGCGCCTCAAACTGTATTTCCTTGGCATCGATAAGGTCTTGAACCTTATTTCTTAGGGCCCAACAATCATCTGTAGTATGCCCGGGGCTATCAGAGTGATAAGCACAGCGGGCATTTGGGTTATACTTAGGAGATGCGGTATTCACGACCTTCGGAGCCTCTTTGATGGTCACCAAGTTGGTTGATAGCAGTTGTGGCAAGATTTGTGACAAGGTCATACTCAGCCGAGTGTACTGCCTTTTGGGTCTCTCACCCCTTTGTTGATTGTACTGCTGAGGAGCAACAACAGGCTTTGAAATAATCAATGCATTGACGGCTTGGCGGCGTTCTGGCTTAACTTGTCTTCTAGGGCCATAGACAACACTAGCTTCCTTCTTGAAAGGCTTCTTCTCAGTACTTACGGAGGCACCTTTCTGTATCTTTCCTGACCTGATGCCAGCTTCTATCCTTTCACCCGTCAAGATCAAATCTGTAAACCCAACAGAGGAATTACCAACCAGATGATTGAAGAATGGACCAGACAAGGTCCCTAGAAACATGTCAAACAGTTCACGGTCAGTCAAAGGAGGCTGCACCCTCCCAGCCAGATCTCTCCACTTTTGTGCATATTCTTTGAATCCTTCGCCCGTTCCCAGTGACATACCCTGAAGTTGGGTACGCGTAGGAGTGAGGTCAGAGTTATACTGATATTGTCTATAAAATGCGGTAGCCAAATCCTCCCAATGTCGGATACTGGTTCCATCCAGCTGATAGAACCACTCAAGTTGTGACCCCGAAAGGCTATCTTGGAAGAAATGGATCCAAAGGTTCTTGTCTGCCGTGTAAGGTTGGATCTTCCTTACGTACGATTTGAGATGCAGCTTAGGACAGGAAGCCCCGTCGTATTTTGCAAAGGCAGGCGCCTTGAACTTGTGTGGGATTACCACCCCAGAAGATAAACCTAAATCTCCGAAATCCAGCCCTGACACATTTTGAATCTCCATGGCACTTAAACGGTCCTCTAGTTGTTTGTATTTGTCAGCAGCAGGAGGGTATTGTTCGTCATTGTAATCCATCTCGTTGTCAGAGACTGCAGGACTAGGAGCCCTTACCCCTTGGGGACTGTCTTTCTCTGCAGAAGAAGTAGCTTGATCAGCCTCATTATGGAGTGTATTCCCAAACCTGCATCCAGTGTTGAACAACGCAGTCCTCTTCTTCTTCTTCTTCTTCTTCTTCTTCTTTAGGAGCAGAGCCTTCAACTCTTGTTGACCTTGGGCCAAGCTCATGACCATCTCTTGAAACTGGGCGTTCTGGGCCTGGAGGGCCTTGATAGCTTGTTCACTGGATGATTCAGGATTCATGATGACTGTTCAAAATAAACAGCGAAGAAGATTAAGCAACCTGTAGAAAAAGGGTACCTGTTATGCACATGATGCATGAGATGCTATTTATGCAATGCATTCAAGGATTTTTAGAAATTCACAATTGTTGCAGACAAAAAGAACGCACGTCATATTAATAAGAAGAAATTTGTTAGTACATAAATTCCCCATGGGCCAAATATACAAAAACAACTTCTCAAGGTAAAAAGACGTTGCGCATCCTCTTTGGTGCGATGTAGGTGTTAAGGGTCTCTTGCTCATGGAGTCGGCGGGTGAGCTCTAGAACCTTTTTCTCGCTGGCGTAAAAGCTGGCTTCAAAAGTGTTCTGTTCCTCCTTGAGTTGGATCCAACTCCTTTGCATCTCCTCCCACGATGTAGGCATGTCAGGATGTAGGATGGTGTAGGGAACCTCTCCTTCCTTGACGGGCTCTTTAATCACAGGGAGAACATGAGGATAAGGCATCATTAGACTCTGGGCTCTGGTTCGTACCCACTTGAGATAAGGCTCAAGAGGGATGGAATTCTTGTGTCCCAGTGTCTTTCTATCAACCTTGTTGGGCATCCTCCAAGCTCTGATGAATCTTTGGCGAAGTCCTTGCGCATCGTTGTCGAAGTCAAAAACTAGGTCAGGAATCAACATGTCGTGAGGGCCATCTCTTCGTGCATATCCAAATTGTCTCAAAGCTAGACAAGGGTTATAGGTGATGCCTCCTCTGATTCCAAGTAAAGGAACATTAGGAAACTCTCCACAACGATCGATGATGATGACATTTTCTCTGGACCGAGAACACCAATGTACATCAGAGTGAGTAAGAGTCATCAACCATTGGGACCACCTTGAGCCTTGGTCATTCTTCAAGACAGATTGTGGAAGGTGCGAAATAAACCACCTTGCAAAGAGAGGAGTACAACACATGAGAACACCCCTCTTTCTCATTGTTCGTGTGTAAAATGAGTGAAGGATGTCCCCAAGCAATGTTGGTATTGGATTTCTGGACAAGAAGATTTTGACGGCATTGACCTCTACAAGCTGGTCAGGATTTGGGAACAGGATCAATCCATAGATAAGGAGTGTCACAATCTCTTCAAAGGCTTGTAGGTCCAATGAATTCCAACACTCTTGTGCCTTTTCAAACAAGAATTTTGCTAAGAAGCCTTTGACACCGCTTCTAGTTTCCCAATGCCCCTTGATGTCAGATGGCTGTAGATGTAGTGCTCGAGAAACATCTTCAGGCTTTGGTTCCTTTTCCGTACCGTTGAAAGGTAGTTGATTAAGGATAGGAATTCTCAGGAGTTGAGAAAATTCCTCCAAAGTGGGCACCAACTGGTAGTCGGGGAAAGTGAAACAATGATGAAGAGGGTCAAAGAACTGGAATAGCACTTTCATCATGTCCTCTTCAATGTTGGTGTTGACTAAGCTGAGCAGTCTACCATGTCTTTCACTGAAGGGAGAGCTTTCCGGAATTCTTGATGTGAGCTCCTTGAGTTGAGGAGGGATTCTCACAAGGTTGACTTGGATGGTTTTTCTGCGAGGAATTTCCATGACCTACAAAACAAGAACAAAGATGAAGATCTAAACCCTTGAAGTGGTTAGTAAATGCATATGATGCTTTATGATGTTCATGATGTATGCACAAGCATATGTACAAGCAATTCACACCAAACCCTAGTTTCAGGCTTGCATGGGGTTTCATAGGTAAGTACCCTCTTGAGTGTAGTTGGCTTAAAAACCTGTCCTATAAATAGTAACCGGGTTCTAAGGAGCTCAATATCACTGGATTGTTTTCATTGTTCATTGTTTTGGTTTAGCCACTTAACTAGAAACCAAAATATTCCAAGAAAACAACCCTCAATGAGTGTAGTATCGAGTATCTACCAACTTCGGACTGCACCAAAGCCGGTCATCTCACTACCCCTAATGAAAGGCCAAGATGGTCAAGTAAGGTTCTAGGTCATTAGTGCTTAGTGACATCACTCAGCGGCCCCGTACTCTCCTTGATTGAACTCAAGGGTTACCGATACTCACAAATATGTCGCACTAATATAGCTATTGCTTCGACCGTGTCGGTATACCCCGCACAGTTTCCATAACGTATTGCTATCTATGAATGTTTTCCCAAAATCCGGGTGTAGGATTGCAAACCCAAACAAGAGAGCCAAGATATAAAGCAATCAAATCAAACAATTAGTCATGCAAGAGGGTGATCTAAGCCCTAAGGTTACTCCACTTAAAAAAATCCCCAGCAGAGTCGCCAGTTCTGTGATACGGTGGGAGAACTGACTTGAGGTTTTGCGTTTGTTTTCTCAAATGTTTCGGTTGAGCAAGAGTCGCCACCGACTTTTTATTTTATCCTAAGGAAAGGTTAAAAAGTACAGCAAAAGCCTTTGAGATGTTTTCTTGGGTTCGGGGAGTAGATTATAGAAAGGGAAGGTATTAGCACCCTTTCTATCCATGGTTATCCATGGGCTCTTAGTTACTTGCTTAGATCAACTTGCCTTAATTTTCAATTGTTTGAAATGGTGCTTTGTGTGTGGATTTTGAAAATGCTTTGAAAAGAGGCCAATGTGGTGGCAACCTTTGTAATGACCCATGTTTGGATGTATACAAAGGTGTATGTCTTTTGAAAAGGTTTCCAATGTTTTTGAAAGTTGTTTTGAAAGTGTAGTGATGTGTGGTTTGAAAAATAGGCAAGTGTTTTTGTTTTGCAAGGGGGCAAGTAACCAAGAGCTATCTACCCTACATTTCTCAAAGATCTTTGCTATGTTTTAACCCTTTTAACAATTTTGTTCCACCATTGTATTTGGTGGACAATCTTGTGTTAGGATGTGAAAGGGACGGGCGTGGGTCATCGTTTAGACCATAATTGCAATGGTGCCAAGTATCTTTGGGCAATTTTCTTTAAGGGACTTGATCATTTTTAGGCAACTTTTAAAGCGTCATCGAGGGACTATGATCATTTGAATTGTGTTGTTTTGACCAAAGAGACCTAACATGCAATATGACCCATTATTGAAGGCAACAAGTGGAATACCCTAGGGGTGCAAGTGTGATTAGTGTTGTCCATTTTCATGCTTGTTTATCTTGAAGTTAGGTCAAACTATTTTTTGGTTAATTGATTTGCATACAAACCCTAATTCTAGCATGGCATATTTAGAAAGCTTTTAAAATGCGAAAAATAAAAGGTCCTAAGTTATTACAACACAATATATGGGATGGGGGGTACAAATGTTCAAATGGGGGTATTTTGACAAGAATTAAATCCTAAGCTATTACATCAAATTGGAATTTTGCAAGGTATTTAATTACACAATATTCAAATAAAATAAAATAAATATGCAAAAATGCAAAAAAAAGGTTTTCATATGTATGTGAAAAATATTTATCATATATCAAATAAATAAAAATAAAATTAATGTAGTTTTGGTATTTTTATGTATTTAGTGTAAAACCCTAATTGTATAAATAATAAAAAAAATTATTTATTATATAATAAATGTAATATTTATTAATTATGTACAAAAAAATAAATGAAAAGAAAGTATATGAAAAAAAGTAATTTTTTAAGTTAAATATTAGTAAAAAATAAAATGTATTATTTTATTATGTTTTTAACCTAAATGTATTAATAAATACCTAATATTTATAATATTCATTAAATACTAAATATATGTATAAAAATAATAATAATTAATATTTACAAAAAATGTATTTTTTTTTATAAAAGTTTTTTAAAGGTAAAATAAAACAAAAGTCAGAAAATAGAAAGTATTTGTATTATTTTAGTATTTTAAATAAAAGAGTATTTATATATTACTTATATGTACAAATATCAGTTTAAACAAATAAATGCCTAATAAATACAAAAATGGTTTGAAAAATATTTTTTTATATTTTTAATATTATGAGAAAAAATAAATAAGTCAGAAATAACAAGAAAAAGTCAAAAAATGTTTCAAATAATCACAATGGGCCAAGGGGGTTCAAAAGTAAACATGGGGTGCAAATAAGAAGTCAACTCAGGCCCAGCCCAAGAAGACTTTGTCTTCAACCTCAGAACCTGTTTGAACAACAACAACACGCGTTTTCCTATCTCCAGATTCCCTGATTTTTAGCACAAACTCACAACACAAGAAATGTAGAGCATCAAGTCACGATTCTGGACATATAAAGAAATCAATCTAACTCTAAAAAATGAGAGAGAATTTCTTCTCCCCCAATTCCTGACCTAGTTTTTGTTCAAAGTTCAGACCTCAAATTCTCATAACACATGCAAAATAAATGGAAAGTCAAGATATGTATAGCTTCAGGGACATGAGCATGACATTTTTTATTCACAAACTTAGAGCTAATTCTTCCTACATTGAGAGATAGAAATCCAAAAATTTACCTGTTCAGTTGGAAACGTGTGCAATAATGGAGATGCTTACAAGGCAAGGTAATGATTTGTATAGCTTGCTTGATGTCCAAGGATGCTATTCCAATGCTTGGTGTGCTTGGAAACCAAGTGAATCGTGTTATGGAACTCCAACTGCAAAACAGAAAATATGAAAATGGTGATGCAGGTTAGGGGTGTTACAGGTCGTGTTTAGGGCTTGGAACAGTTTCAAGGGATGGTGTGGGATGTGTTTGAAGTGTTTTTGGCCAAGGTGCACGATGGAAATGAGCTAGCCAAGTCCAAGTGCAGAATACCCTGTTTTTGTGCAGTTTAATGGTGATTATGTGTTTGATGATGTTTGGAACTTGGTTGGCTTGTGTTTCAGCTTATGTTTGATGTTTAGAATGTGTACAATAACTTTGCTTAAGCTTGTGTTTGCTGAGATGAGAGTTGGGAGTTGTTATGTCAAGTTTCTTCTTACTTAAGCAACAAAATGCCAAGTTGTTTTCTAGACTGATGGAGGCCCCTCTAATGTGCTGCTAAGCTTGCCCTTGATCAGTGGGATTAGCTCAAAAACTTGTGCCAAAGAGATTTGCTGTGTACCTCTTGATTTGCAAGTTGACATAAAGTTTTCACTTTTCAAAAATGGACATAATGCTTTTTCTACTTATGGCTTAATTTTGCATACAATGCTTGAACACACAAAATAAGGCCTTGGCACAATGAGTTAGCATTAAATTTATGAGTGCAAATGGGATATAGGACCTGTAATCAAGGAATGCAAGCTGAGTTCAAAATTGCCTAAGTGTATGAACATGAAAATTGGCCATAAACAAAGTGAGTTTTTCCCATATTGCCAAATTCGATTCTCCCTAACCATGAGGTTGTTTGATGAGTTCTTGGACATTTTGGAAAGCTTGGAATGTGTACTACAATCCATCTTTATAATGCAAATTTAAATTCCAAGTGGAAGTATGTGAAAAGTGGTCTTGAAGTTAGGCAAAAATCTTGCCTAAAATAGGTCAAAATTTCTCTAAGTTAAGAATGGTTTGGTACCCTTGTTCCAAAAATTGTAACTTGAGCTACAAGCTTCTTTTGAGAAAACTTTGTGAATCAAAGTTGTAGATTTTGCAATGGACTACAACTTTCATGTTTTGACTTTTCCTTGAATCCAAATGCAACTTGATGAGAAAGTGGGACAAAGTTAGGAAACAATTAGGGTTTTTCATAACTTAGAAAAATTCTAAGTTATGAAAAACATTCATTTCAAACCCTAATTTGTGATTTTGGATTTCTTGATGAACAAGTTTCATGATTTGACATGTTTTGATGAAAAATGAGTCTTGACACTTGATTTTGACCAAAAAGTCAAAGTTTGACTTTTCAGTATACAGTCAAAAATTGATCAATTGACTGGAAAATTCAACTGTCAATCTTGTGTATTTGGGATCTTTTGAACTTGTTGAGTATGTCAAGAGAATTCCATGGGGTCCTTGAGTCCATATGTGAGCTTGGTTTGCCATTGGCTAGGTCAAACAGTCAAAAATTGCCTTTGTGCAGTCAAAACCTTAAAAATGACCATTTTGCCCTTTTGGTGATCTAATCAAATTTCTTGTGGAATTGTGATCCAAACTTGATCAAATGGTCCATATGAGTTCACAATGTTGATGTGGGTCAATTTTCATGAGGTTTGACTGTCAATTGGCCACAATTGACTTTTTCCCCCAATACAGCTGATTTCTAGGTCAACTGTCCAATTGACTGGGCAAAGGTTGGAATCAAGGCTTGAAACTTGGTATGGATAAAATTGGGAGTCCAACATGAAGCATGAAAGTCATCTTAGGCATTTTAGGTCAAAATATCTTTGTGCAAACACAAACCCTAATTTGGGCCAACAGTGCTAGGAGAAGTCTTGCAGAGGAAAACCTAACTGGATCTTGAGCTCCAAGGGCCTTGTGATGAGAAAATGCTGGGAAAATGGGAGGGCAAATTTTGGGGTACAACAGCGCGCAATCAATTTTTCAGAATTTTCTTTGAGTTTAGTTGATATGAAAAATCACTTACAATCAAAGTGATTATAAGCTAATCAACAAAGAAATTTAAACTTTAATAATCAAACAAGTTTTATATACAATTTGATCAATCAAACAACACATTCAACAAATTGCACATAGAGAGTAAATGAAGTAAGTGATAGAACATTGAAATTTTCCTTTGAGTTGAACAAGATAAACAAATTGTCAAACACTTGGTGTGCAAGTTAATTTTTATAATTTTCTTTTAAGTTGTGTTTATACACAAAAGCACTTATAATCAAAAGTGATTATGAGCAATATCAACACTTGATGTAAAACAAAAAATAGTTTGAAAAATTACTTACAATTAAATGGATAACGCAACGCTATTTGACAAATTTGTTGAATACTATTAAAGAAAGTAAAAGAAAAAATAAAAGAGACACAAAGAATTTGTCTTCATAGTTCCCCATTGTCGTCCTCACGTGTGGGTACGTCTGCGCCTAATTCCAATGGAATTAGGATAATTCTTACTATGCAAAAACTTGATACAAGAGAAGTGTTCAAGAGCAACTCCACAAACCTTAATGCTTGTTATTGATTCAACCCATTCTATTCTTTTGGTCTTTGATCAAGACCAACACCGGTATATGCAACCTATTTTCCGCTTAAGCTACTTCCTTGCAAAGATTTTAAACACTCCAAGGATCCTTGCAAAGATTTCAAATACTCCAAGGGATTTCACTCGATCAAATCTGATTGCACGCTATCCATACAAGATCTTCAAGTCTATTTTCCACTTATTGCTACTACCTTGCAAAGATTTTAAACACTATAAGGTGATTCACACGGTCAATTCCTTCTTGACCGATCTTGTCGCAAAACCCCCACACTAACACGGATCTTGGAGGGCAAACCATAATGAGGAGTTTTTCCAGATGAAACCCCTACAAAGCTTAACCCAATACTCAATTGGATATTATCAATCCTCGTCTAGATGGAACCCCAACGGAATATCATCACAATGTAATGATAGTGTGTATGCATAGGTTAGAGGTTGAATATGAAGATAAGAGTAGGCTAATTTTATGGTTTCACCAAGTTAGAATGATGCATGAATGATGTATTTATAGTTGTGGAAGTTTACATGCAAAAAGGAGATTTTTGAAATTAAAAAGAATTGAAAAATTGACCCAATCAAACAATATGTGTTGACCTGAAAATTGTATGTTTTGACACATAAGTCAAATTCTAACGTGTGTGGACCTGAAAAACGAATGTGTCGACCTAAGAAAGTCAGAGGCTACAAACTTTAAAAATACAGTACAAGAGTCGACCTGAAATTCGTATGTGTTGACATATAAAATCAATATTTCTGCAATTTCTAAAAAGCTCTAGTATGTGTCGACCTGAAATACTTATGTGTCAACACATACAATAAAAATTTATGGAGAATATGACTTTTCCTGAATATGACCAATTTCAAACTTGTTTTAGATGATTCCTAAGACCTCTAATGCAATGGAGTGCTATAAGACATAAGGATACCGTCCACCATACTGATATGTTAGCTTTCCGAGTTTTTACATTATGAAAAACATCTAATAGTGAAGTTGCACTCACAAGCTTGTGACTAGTTTAGCTTTGAACTAATGTTGCTGATAGTGAATTTCCTTCATGGCTTGGTGACCCCCAGAGTAGGTGAGTTTGTATCGAACTGGGTTAACACTCATTATGTTATTTATCTTTCTACAGTTGTATTTTCTGTATTATATTCATCTTGATTGATCTGGTTTGTTACCAGATTTTGTAACATCTGTCTCGATATCATCCGTTGTCAATACAATTTTGTTTATATGTGTTGCTTGTACCCAAATTTCATTTACTGATAATATTTTAACTTTGTTTCTTGTAGGAACGTATGATGATGAAGGTGACATCTCATGGTTCAAAGATGAATAACTTCCCATTGATTCTGATGCCTAAGCAGGTCAGGCGTATTATTTATGATTTTAGTCTCTTGGAGTTCGCCGACTGCTCACTGAACATGCTCGATGCCTCACTTCTGTCTGCTTTTGTTGAGAGGTGGCACAAGGAGACATCTTCCTTTCATATTCCATTTGGGGAGATAACTATAACTTTGGATGATGTCTCCTCCTTGTTTCATCTCCCTATCATCGGTAGCTTCTTTACTACTCCATTCATTAACCATACGACAACATTGCTATAGGTTGTAGAGGATTTGCAAGTCACTAACCAGTCATGCTAGAGGAGTTTGATTTTAACATGGGAGCTCACCTTCGGATGTCTTGGCTTCAGGACAAGTACCATGAGTTTGTGGAGGCACATAAGTATGAGGGTTCTGCTAGAGAGTACATTCTATATCTAATGGCATGTACTCTCTTTGCAGATAAGTCTCGTGTTTATATTGACATTCAATACATGTGGTTGTTCAGCAGCCTAAAGACTAGCAATTGGGCTCGAGGAGTAGCTGCATTGACCATGTTGTATAAGGCACTTGGAGTTACGACTGTCTTTGAGACTATACAATTTGCTAGTTATTTGAGGTTATTCCAGGTATACAAGAATTTCTTAGTTGTTCTTATTAATTGTTCGTAATTGTTCTTAATTGATTATTCTTAGATGTTCCTAATTTTTATTTCTCCAGTGCTGAACATACAATCATTTCCCTAAAATCTGTGATAGATGAGTGTAGCATGCCCCAACGGATGCCCCATGCGCGAGGAGTAGAAAGGCTATACAAGTGCATCCAGGGTGTTGCGGAGTACATGAGGAGTCTTGATGCATTGAGAGTAGATGATGTCATCTGGACACTGAAGCAACCGGCAAAAAACACAGAGCTGCCACCTAATTTTATTTATCCCGAAGGAAGGAGAAATATTGAGAAAACCCCAAAAGGAAGGATAAGATGGTCTTGCGACCAAGAGAAAGGATACGAAAGTCGATTATGCAAGGGGAATGTATTATCACCCCTCGTGTCCATTGTACTCAACGAGATCCACTTTGATTGTTTGTTTCTAAGGGGGTGTCTATCTAAGACTATCCTTGCTAAAGGAAATGCATGGATGAGATAAGAGGAAAAGAAAGAGTTTTTATTATTGCGTTCGTGAGGGTCTCACAACCCTATGCCTACGTATCCCCGGAAGGAATCAAAACATTGTAGTTCTTCTAAAAAATGTTGGTTTGTTGGTGTTTTTTATTAGATAATGTTAACATTCACGTTCTAGTAACAAGCACGACCTGTATCACGGTAAAACGGAAATAACACACCCTTTTTGAAAAGTTTAAAGAGAAAATCCAAGTGGAAAAATGTTTTTTTATTTGATTTGTGTTTTTGTTAGGAGAAATGTTTGTGATTTGAGTTGCAATAAAGTCTATGAATAGAAAAGAAGTGCAATGTAAGAATACACCGCACCATGCTCTTCCATTGCTTAAGGCTCGATGACGTATAACTCACATCTCAATTATTAAGTATTTTTGGATTTTTGATTAAGGAAGAAAATTTAGTTTTAAGAATATGCAAAAAAAAGTCTAAGGGGAAGACTTACCTAATATTGTCATGCAATTAATGGACTTAATGTTGAGGTTATGAGGAGAAAGTCTAACCTAAAGATGTTATCATGCATGGTTTCAATCCTAAGATCTAATTCAGTATAAAAAATGATCAAAGGGAAACTAATAGCTTTATGCAATCATATAAGGGAGCATGTCAAGAAATTAATCACACAATCAACAAAATTAAAAGGAAAATAAAACTACTTTTTTGTGATTTTCAAGTTAAATAAATATTAAAAGAAAAAATAAATAAAGTCCTAATTCTATTTTTATTTTTTCATTTTGATCAATTTAAATAAATAAAATCAATCTAAAGGAACATGAAACTAAATTCTAAATTAATAATAATAGGACAAAACATGAATAAATTTTAGAAGAGAAAACAATGGGAATGGGCAATAAAGCCAAAAATGGTCCTCATGGGTGTTGAACCTTTGACCTTTAGTTTGCAAACCCTAAGCCTCACTACCGTGTCCGGTACACTTAGTTTGTTAATGGAACCAATAAAAAATAGTAAAATTAAAACAAGTAAAAGGATTGGGCTTTAGAGGAAGCGGTTCAGATTGATGCCCAAGAAGGGACTGCAAGAGAATTCGAAATAAGCAAACCCTAGTTGTTTTGAGAGTGGTCGAAGATGCCCTCTGTGATACGATGGGAGAACTGACTTGAGTTTTGCGTTTGTTTTTGCAAATGTTTCGCTTGAGCAAGAGTCGCCACCGACTTTTTATTTTATCCTAAAGGAAAGGTTAAAAAGCACAGGAAAAACCTTTTGAGATGTTTCGTGGGTTCGGGGGGTAGATTATGAAAAGGGAAGGTATTAGCACCCTTTTCATCCATCGTTATCCATGGGCTCTTAGTTACTTATTTAGATCACTTGCCTTTAATTTTTAATTGTTTGAAATGGTGCTTTGTGTGTGGGTTTGAAAATGTTTTTTAAAAAAAAAAAGGGCCATTTGTTGTGGCAACCTTTGTAATGATCCATGTTTGAATGTATACAAAGGTGTACTTGTCTTTTGAAAAGTTTTCAATGTTTTTGAAAGTTTTTTTGAAAGTGTTTGTGGAGTGTGGTTTTGAAAAGTAGGCAAGTGTTTTTGCAAGTTGATCAAGTAACTAAGAGTTGTCTACCCCTAAATTTACTCAAAGGCTTTTCCTATGTTTTAACCCTTTTAACAATTTTGTTCCACCATTGTATTTGGTGGACAATCTTGTGTTAGGATGTTAACGGGACGGGCGCGGGTCATCGTTTAGACCATGATTGCAATGGTGTCAAATGTCTTTGGCAACTTCTTCTTTAAGGGACTTGATCATTTTTAGGCAACTTTTGAAAGCGTCATCGAGGGACTATGATCATTTGAATTGTTTTGTTTTGCCAAAGACACCCAACATGCAACATGGCCCATTATTGAAGGCAACAAGTGGAGTAACCCTAGGGGTGCAAGTGTTATTGGTGTTGTCCATTTTCATGCTTTTTTTGTCTTTGAATTAGGTCAAGCTATTTGTTATTTTTGATTTGCATACAAACCCTAAGTCTATCATGGTATAATTAGAAAGCTTTAAAATGCGGAATTAAAAGTCCTAAGTTATTACACAATAATCATGGGAATGGGGGTACAAATGTTCAAATGGGGATGAGACTTAATAGGAGAGTGGTATCCCAATATTTACAACCAAATCGAATCAATCACAAATATAAAATGTATCAATGTATAGGAATAAGTAAATGTGTATGTGTAAATGAATTTGTGTAAGTGTATGATTTATTTACAAGTGAAATAAAAATAATAAATAAATAAAAAGTTAATTTTGGATATTTTCATGTTTAGGGCAAAACCCTAATTTTGTAAATAAATAGTATTTATTATTTATATCATATACAATATTTATTAATTATGTGCAAAAAATAAATAAAAAGGAAGTATATTGTAAAAAAAGTATTTTTGAGGTCAAATATTAATAAAAATAAAAATGCATTATTTTTGTATTTTTATCCTAAATATTCTAATAAATATATAAGTATTTATATTATGTATTAAATATATACAAAAATAAAATATTAATTATTTACAAAAAAAGTATATTTTTTAGAAAATGTTTTCAAAAGATAAAACAAAATAAAATCAGAAAATAGAATGTATTTTGTATTATTTTTTAGTATTTTAAATAAAAGGGATTATGTTTATTTATATGTATAAATTCAAATAAAGCAAATAAAATCCAAATAAAATGCAAAAATGGCTGAAAAATATTTTTAATATTTTTTATGTTTTGACAAAAAATAAACAAGTCAGAAACAAAAAGAAAAAATAAAAAATAATAAAAATAACACACAATGGGCCAAGGGGGTGTATGTGGCAAAATGTGGTGTAAACAGAAAAAATAAGCCAGGCCCAGCCCAAAGGACTTTGTCTTCAACCTCCAGCAACTTTCAAACACAAAAACGCGCGCTTTCTTCCATCCCTGTTATCTCTTGATTCTTTGACTTTCAATAAAAACTTGCAACATCAATGTTATAGAACATCATGTCACGATTCTAAACATATAAAGAAGTTGATCTAACTCTCAGAAATGAGAGAGAATTTCTTCTCCCCCAATTCCTGACCTAACTTTTTCCTAATGTTCAGGTTCCAAATTCTCTTAACACACACAATATAAATGAAAAGTGAGAATATGGGTAGGTTCAGGGCCATGAGTAGGACATAACTTCTTCACAAACCTAAGCCTAGATATGCCTGAATAGAGAGATAGAAGTTCAAAATCTTACCTGTTCAGCTTGAATCGTGTACAACAATGGAGGCACTTTCAATGCAATGTGAGGACTTGTACAACTTGCATGAGGTCCAAGGATGCTTCCTCTATGCTTGGCTTGCTTTGAATCCTTCTGAATCAATCCATGGAAGTCAACCTGCAAGAGAGAAAAGTGAAAATGGCCCACTTGGTTAGAGGTGTTACAGTCTGTTTCCAAGGCTTGGGATAGTTCGTATGGATGGTAGGGAATGTGTATGAACTGGTTTGGATGAAAACACACGAAGGAAATGAACTGTGGAGGTCAATCTGCAACATGGACTGTTTTGCAGAAAAAAAGATGCTTTGATGGATGAGGAGGTATTGAGGGTTAAAGGCTCGTGTTTTAGGTCTGTTAGGGAGTATGAAGTGTGTGGAGAAAGTTTGTCTTAGTTGGTTCTTGCAGGAATGTGAGATGTTGTTCAATATGCAAGTTTCTTCTTTGATAAGTAAGAAAATACAAGTTTCTAAACCAGCCTGTCCAATGCCCTAAACTATGCTGCACCTCTTCTTCTTGATCAAAGTGGATTGTGTACAAAATGCTAGCTCTAAAGATTTGGCCCATGCTTCTTGGATTTGTGTTTTGACATAAAGTGCTACTTTATCAAAATGGCTAAAATGCTTTTCTAATTATGGATTAATCTAACATGTATTGCCCAAATGAATGAAATAACATCTTGGCACAATGGTTTAGCATTGAATTATTGAGTAAGAAAGGGATTAGAGGCCTGTAATCTAGCTTGTGCAAGCTGACTTTGAAAAATGCAAAGTGTATGAACATGAAATTGGCTCATGAACAAAGTGACTTTTGCCCATATTGACAAATTCGATTCTCCCTAACCACAAGGGTGTTTGAGAAGTTCTTGGACAATTTGGAAAGCTTGGAATGTGTACTACAACCCATCTTTGTAATGCAAGTTGAAATTCTAAGTGGAAGCATGTGAAAAGTGGCCATGAAGTTAGGAAAAACTTTCATGTTTTGAGTTTTGTTTGAATCCAAATAAATCTTGATGAAAAAATGGGACAAAGTTAGCAAAAATTTAGGAAATTTCATAACTTAGAAAATTTCTAAGTTATGAAATTTCTTCATTTCAAACCCTAATTTGTGATTTTTGATTTCTTGATGAACAAGTTTCATACTTTGGCATGTCTTGATGAAAAATGAATCTTGACACTTGATTTTGACCAAAAAGTCAAAGTTTGACTTTTCAGTATACAGTCAAATTTTGCTCAGTTGACTGGAAAATTCATCTATCAATCTTGTGCAATTGGGATCTTTTGAACTTGTTGAATGTGTCAAGACCATGTAATTGAGTCCTTGAGTCCATATGTGAGCTTTAATTGCCATTGGTTAGGTCAAACAGTCAAAAATTGCCTTTGTGCAGTCAAAACCCTAAAAATGACCATTTTGCCCTTTTGGTGATCTGATCAAATTTCTTGTGGAATTGTGATCCAAACTTGATAAAATGGTCCATATGAGTTCATAATGTTGATGTGGGTCAAAAATCATGAGGTTTGACTGTCAATTGACCACAGTTGACTTTTTCCCCAATACAGCTGATTTCTAGGTCAACTGTCCAATTGACTGGGCAAAGATTGGAATCAAGGCTTGAAACTTGGTATGGATAAACTTGTGAGTCCAACATGAAGCATGAAAGTTATCTTGGGCATTTTAGGTCAAAACATCTTTGTGCAAACTCAAACCCTAATTTGGGTCAACAATGCAAGGAGGAGTCTTGAGCAGAGCAAAACCCTAACTTGATCTTGAGCTCCAAGGGTCTTGTGGTGAGAAAATATTGATGAAATGGGATGGAAAATTTTGGGGTACAACAGTTGCCCCTGTTCAATCTTCTTAGACCTGAGGATGTAGATTGGCTTGCGTGCCTTTCGTGATCCGAAGGTGGAAGATGGTTGAACACTAAAGTGCCCAGAAATTTGCACTCGCATAGTAGAGTATCAGCAATGTGATGTCGGGAATGGGCTTATAGATGCCATTCGGAGAGATGGTGGATAGGAGGATGGGCTTATAGATGCCATCTGGAGACGTGACAGAACCTTGTCGGGAATGGGCTTATAGATTCCATTTGGAAGTGTTGATTGCGTAAGAGATTCCTTAGGGAGAACTTTGGTACCTGAGAAAGAAAGATGGTTTCCTGGCCTGCTACAGGTGTTGATCTTCAGTCTCTTCATGCAGATATGCCCTGGCTAGGTATAGGTATCGAATCTACAATTAATTGCTCACAGATGTGCCCTGGCTAGATACAGGAATCGAATCCGGAACTTCAAAAGGTTGCTTACAGATGTGCCCTGGCTGGATACAGGTATCGAATCTGGAATTGGTCGTCTTTAGATATGCCCTGGCTGGATACAGGTATCGAATCTGGAAATTGTCGTCTACAGATATGCCCTGGCTGGATACAGGTGTCGAATCTGGAATTTGTCGTCTACAGATATGCCCTGGCTGGATACAGGTATCGAATCAGGAATTTGTCGTCTACAGATATGCCCTGGCTGGATACAGGTATCGAATCTGGAAATTGTCGTCTACAGATATGCCCTGGCTAGATACAGGTATCGAATCTCTAAACTCTTCATGCAGATATGCCCTGGCTAGATACAGGTGTCGAATCTGGAATTGGTCGTCTACAGATATGCCCTGGATGGATACAGGTATCAAATCTGGAAATTATCGTCTACAGATATGCCCTGGCTGGATACAGGTATCGAATCTGGAATTGCGATAGTTGATAGTAATCATCTTTAGATTGACCTTTTCCTGAAAAGGCAAAACATTAGTTGTATGCAATGTCATGATGTATGAAATGCATGATGTCATGATGCTCAAAATGAGATAGTGTTGTATGCACTTTATCATGTATGTAAGCAGGATGTATGAAATGTGAAATGTCTATGAATGTATTTTCGTCTAGGAAAATAAATCCTTGACGAGTGCCGGGAACTTGTTGAATCCTGGGCTAATGTTTTGAAGAGTAGAGTTCTTCGTTTCCGCTGAGGATGATGGTTGCAAGAATAAACCAGTAAGAGAAGATGACTCCGTTGGGGAATAAACTTGTTGGAGAGATTACTCTGCGGGGAATTACTCTGTGGGAAGAGATACTTTGCTGAGGTTTTGATGAGAGCTCCGCTGGGGATTCCACTGATAAGTTATGTTGGGGAACTTGATGAACTCCGCTGGGGATAGGAAGAACTTTGCCGAGGACTATCTTTCCGTGGTATTTAGCTGAGGATAACCCAGTTATAAGCTCTGGTGGGAAATAACCTCTGAATAAAGTCGGGGAGATGCGTTTGTATTCTGCAGGGGATAAACTTCAGAATCTACTGGGGAGGATGATTCAACTTTCCTGGGGAAACTCTTCAGACTGTACTGGGGAGTGGCTCCACTAGGGTGTCTTGTATTCCGCCGGGGAACAATCTTATATTAAGACTGCCGGGGATGCTTGCTGAGGAATGTCTATACTCCGCTGGGGAATGTTGAGATCTTCTGGGGATACCCAACTTCCTTAAGGCTGACAGTAGACTAACTCTACTTGGGGAGAGTATCGATGACTTGCTGGAGATACTGTGCCTTTTCAGGGCTGATGGGGGACCAAGTCTTCCTGGGGAGAGTATTGCTGAATCTTGTCTTACTCTGTGGGGAGTTGAGGTAACTTGGTTACATTCTTCAGCCGAACTTACCTTGGTACCTTGGTTGGACAAAGCAACTAGATCGCTTAGACAATTCTTTATTTCCCCTGTTTCTGATGTCATCTGTAATTAGTCCTTTGTTTCGCATGCAAATATTCATGATTAGCAATTAATGTCAAAGGCATATATCAAAAATGAACATTGGACGTTCTTTGCAAAACAAAACAGATAAAGGAAAAACAATTGGTAATTTGTCTGAAAAATTGAACTTGTATTGATTTTGAATTTTGCCTGTAAATAGGCGTTTTGTACAAGAGGCTGACGTCCTAGTAAGAGAACACCGCCGAGCAAAATAGAGTTTATACAATTTTGTGAAAAGGAAACAAAACAGCTATGTGAAAAATAATCCCACTGGGTTCCAACTCTGCTATCGCCTTTATGTCTTCAAGTGTCTCATTACTTTGCTGCTTAGTTGAAGATGAAGCTGATTGATTCTTCGTCTGAGCCCGATAGTTGATGCCGAATTCTGGATGCAAGGTGATCCAATGAGACATAGTATTACGCTTTATCCCTAACTTTTGCCTGGACCACCCTTTCGGGTTTTCAGTCCACCGGGATACCCATTTTTTCCCAAGCCGCCTTTTCAGGTTTTCGACTTGCCAGGTGTACAGATTTTTTCATTTCATCCCTTATTTTTGCCCGAACCCTTTTGGTTTGCCGGGAAGCCCTTATTTTTTCCTAGGTGTGTCAACCTAGCGGGTCCTTAGTTCATGCGTAGTATCTTTTTACTATGTCTGCATTGGCGGGGTGAGGAAGGTCGTCACCATCCATGGTGGTTAGAATCATAGCTCCTCCTGAGAAGATATGTTTAACCACAAATGGCCCTTCGTATGTAGGGGTCCATTTGCCCCTGGGATCACTTCGAGGAAGAATGATGCGCTTGATTACCAGGTCTCCGACTTGATACTCTTGTCGTCTGACCTTCTTGTTAAATGCCCTGATCATCCGTTTTTGGTACGTCTGACCATGACAAATAGCAGTGAGTCTCTTTTCGTCAATTAGGTTTAATTGATCAAGCCGAGTCTGGATCCAGTCATCTTCACTCAAACCTGCATCCTTCATTATCCGGAGAGAGGGTATCTGGACTTCAATAGGCAAGACTGCCTCCATGCCATAGACCAAGGAAAAGGGAGTTGCCCCTGTTGACGTTCGTGCTGAGATACGGTACCCATGAAGAGAAAACGGTAACATTTCGTGCCAATCTGTGTAGGTCACTGTCATCTTCTGCACAATCTTCTTGATGTTCTTATTCGCCCCTTCTACAGCCCCATTCATCTTCGGTCGATAGGGAGAAGAGTTGTGGTGCTGTATCTTGAATTGCTCGCAGAGCTCAGTGATCATCTTGTTGTTAAGATTGGTACCATTATTTGTAATGATCCTCTCAGGTACACCGTATCGACAGATCAGGTTGTGCCGAATGAACGGTGCCACGACGTTCTTGGTTACGGTAGCGTAGGAAGTTGCCTCGACCCACTTTGTGAAATAATCAATCGCTACCAAGATGAAGCGATGCCCGTTGGATGCCGTAGGTCTGATTTCGCCGATCATATCAATGCCCCACATTGCAAAAGGCCAAGGTGCTGTCAAGACGTTCAGAGGAACCGGAGGAATGTGCACCTTATCAGCATAGATTTGGCATTTATGACAAGTTCGAGAATGCTGATAACAGTCGGCTTCCATTGTGGACCAGAAATATCCTGCCCGAAGGATCTTCTTTGCCATGGTATGTCCACTGGAATGTGTTCCGAAGGTACCTTCGTGCAGCTCTGCCATGATCTTTTCTGCTTCAGTCTTATCTACACAACGCAGTAAGGTTGAATCATGGTTTCACTTGTAGAGAATGCCATTGCTGAGGAAGAACTTTGCTGCGAACCTTCTCAGAAACTTCTTGTCATTAACGGATGCGCCTTCGGGGTACTCTTGAGCTTCAAGGTACCTCTTCACTTCATGATACCAGGGTTTTTCTGTTACCTCTTCGGTCTCGAGATCGCAGCAATGTGCAGGTTCATCCAACTTCCAAATAATGATCCAGGGAGCCTCGTTGTCCCATTTGACTTTGAACATAGAAGACATCGTAGCCAACGCGTCCGCTAACTGATTCTCCTCTCTTGGGAAGTGTTCAAAAGTTATCTCCTCGAAGTGGGGAAGCAATGTCAGCACATACTCCTTGTAAGGAATAAGATTCGGGTGTCTCGTATCCCACTCGCCTTTGATCTGATTGATCACGAGAGCGGAATCTCCGAAGACACTCAGAAACTTGATCCTTAAGTCAATTGCAGCTTGAAGACCCATGATACATGCCTCATACTCTGCCATGTTGTTGGTGCAGTTGAAACATAGTCGGGCGATGAGTGGAGTATGAGTGCCTTTAGGGGATATGATCACATCGCCGATACCATTACCCAAAGCGTTCGAGGCTCCATCAAAGTGCATAGACCATCGGGATCCATCCTCAGGTCCTTCATCTGGTCCAGGTACTTCACAATCAGTCACTACCATGATATCCTCGTCTGGAAATTCAAAGTTCATCGACTGGTAATCGTCCATTGCCTGGTGTGCCAAATGGTCTGCCAACACACTTCCCTTGATTGCTTTTTGAGTCGTGTACTGGATGTCGTATTCTGTCAAGATCATCTGCCATCTTGCTATTCTTCCAGACAAGGCAGGCTTTTCGAAGATGTACTTTATTGGATCCATTTTTGAAATCAACAGAGTAGTGTGAGTCAACATATACTGTCTCAGCCGGCGAGCAGCCCATACCAAAGCGCAGCAAGTTTTCTCGAGCAGTGAGTATCGGGTCTCACAGTCGGTAAACTTTTTGCTAAGGTAATAAATGGCGTGTTCTTTTCGGCCAGACTCGTCATGCTGCCCCAGCACACACCCCATTGAGTTGTCCAGTACTGTCAAGTATAAGATTAGAGGTCTCCCTTCAACCGGCGGCATAAGAATGGGTGGTTCTTGGAGATACTCTTTGATTCTTTCGAAAGCGGCCTGACATTCATCGTTCCAACGTACCACTTGATCTTTCTTCAGCAGTTTGAAGATTGGTTCACAGGTAGCAGTTAGATGCGAGATGAATCGAGCAATGTAGTTCAACCGTCCTAGGAAGCCTCTAACTTCTTTCTCTGTCTTGGGAGTTGGCATCTCTTGTATGGCTTTCACTTTGGCAGGGTCCACTTGAATGCCTTTGTCGCTTACGACGAAGCCTAGCAATTTTCCAGATCTCACCCCAAAGGTGCACTTGTTCGGGTTCAACCTCAGCTTGTACAACTTCAGACGGTCAAACAGCTTCTGTAGATGGTCAAGGTGTTCCTCCTCAGTTTGGGACCTTGCAATCATATCATCGACGTATACTTCTATCTCGTGATGGATCATGTCATGAAATAAAGCAACCATGGCACGTTGGTAAGTTACCCCATCATTTTTCAACCCAAAAGGCATGACCTTGTAGCAAAAGGTGCCCCACTGAGTAACAAAAGTGGTCTTCTCCATGTCTTCAGGAGCCATCTTGATCTGATTATAACCGGAGAAGCTGTCCATGAAGGAGAATACTTTATGCTGAGCAGTGTTGTCAACCAGAACGTCGATATGAGCCAGAGGGAAATCATCCTTAGGGCTTGCCCTGTTCAAATCCCTGTAATCAACACACATTCGGACCTTACCATCCTTCTTCGGCACTGGAACCATGTTGGCAACCCATTGAGGGTAAGAAGTCACTGCTAGAAACCCGGCATCAAATTGTTTCATAACCTCAGCTTTGATTTTCTCGGACATTTCTGGACGCATACGGCGGACCTTCTGTTTTACCGGAGGGCATTCTTCCTTGGTAGGTAGGTGATGAACCACAATGTCGGTATCCAACTCAGGCATGTCTTCGTAAGACCAGGCAAAGATTTCCACATAGTCATGCAGCATCTGAATCAACCGTTGTTTCACACTGAGCTCTAGATTGGCACCAATCTTGACTTCCTTTTTGTCTGTCTCAGTACCCAGATTTACCGTTTCCACTGGCTCTTCATGTGGCTGAATGGCCTTCTCTTCCTGGAGTAACAGTCTTGCAAGCTCACCAGGCACTTCGCAATCATCTTCACCTTCGTCTTCGGCTAAGTTGATCGGATTTTCGAAGTCATAACTGGCAGTAGCTGAGTCGTTACCAGTGAGATCCTGAGTGGATTGGAACCTGTATAGGTGAGTGTGTGTAAATATAGCTGTTTTGCAATATATAATAAAGAAAGAAAAGGAGCGCAAGATTTTGAAATGCAACAAACGTCCAATGTTTTTATTGATGATATATGAAAATGACACAACAAAGGCCCTCACAAATGAAGCCACGGTGCCCCGGGTAAGACACCGAGCCATAAAAGTTTCAAAATATTGTCTGTTACAAATTCAAAACAAAAGAGTTCATTACTGAGTGACAAAAGTAATAGGTGTGAAGTATTTCGCAGTCCAGTTGCTTGGTCCACCGTTGGTTGTTAGGTAGATCCAGTTGTCGAATTCAGATTCCTCCACATCGTCTTCAATAGCATTCACTCCCGGGTTGGTGATGAATACAGAAGGTCTTCCAATCCTTGCTTTACGAACAACCCTCTGAGCTTCTGCAGTGAAACCCAGTCCAAACTTGTCAGTCTTCGGAGTAAAATCAGGAAGTCGGCCCCAGTTCGCACACTCACCCTTCTCAATAACAGCCCGGGCATCCTTTAAGGAAGCCATCTTCAAAGGAGAGTCTTTTTCAGTCACAGTCTCTGCTGATGCCAGCGTCTGAGGCACCTCTTCAAAGTGCTGGAATGGAGTCTCAATGAATTCCCCATCCATTTCTATGTACCAGAACGAGTTGAGGTGGTTGACCATATACTCTTCTTCCCCTTGAACTGTCACAATCTTCCCTCTGACCGGGTACTTCAGCTTCTGATGTAGTGTCGAGGTCACAGCTCCAGCCTTGTGGATCCATGGACGACCCAGCAAACAAGAGTAGGACGGTCGGATGTCCATCACATAGAAAGTAGAATAAAAAACTCGAGAGCCAACCCTGATTGGAATGTCAACTTCCCCATGTACCATCCTTTTCGAACCGTCAAAGGCCCGAACAACAATGTTACTAGGCTTGAGCTCTAAACCCTCACAATCCAACCTGTCTAGGGCCTTCTTGGGTAATACGTTCAATGAAGAACCGGTGTCTACCAACACATGGGCAAGAGTAGTGCCTCTGCATTCAATGGAGACATGCAGGGCGTCGTTATGGTTCTTTCCTTTGGCAGTCAGATCGGCGTCAAAGAAGCCCAACCCATTATCGGCAGTCAAGTTGGCCACACAATCGGTAAATTGATCAGCAGACATTTCTTGTGGCACATGGGCCGTCTTCAGGAAGGAGATCAGAGCCTTGGCGTGGGCCTCTGAACACAACAACAGTGATAACATAGAAATCTTTGATGGGGTGTGCCCCAGCTGCTCAACTACATTGAAATCACTCTTCTTAATGATCTTGAGAATCTCTTCCATCTCTTGTTGGGAAGCTTCAACATTGGTTGTCTTTGGTGCCTCCGTCAGGGCAGGCAAATCAGTAGCAATCCCTTTGCCCCGAGCGTCAGATGACTCGGCAGCAGGGGTAGAAACTTGAACTTGATCAGGAAGGGAAGCAGGCACACTTGCAGGTGTGATGGCAAGAGGTTTCTGAATAGCTGGTGGCGCAATATCTTGTGAGAATAGCCTACCACTGCGAGTAACTTTGGCAGGCCCGGTGATGTTACTGACGCCGGTACTAGTATCAAACTCTTACTTTACTCCAAGAACATAAACATCTGCCCCATAGTGCCATGGGACAGCTTTGTCGGATGTATAAGGGAGAGGCCCCGGAACAGTGATGATGATAGGAGCAATCTTCTGAGTAGACATGATTTTGACAGGCTTCTTTGAGAGAGCCTTAAGAGGCTTGTTGAAAATAGTGATAATAGAAACTTCTTCAGCAGGGACAGCAGGAACAACGATCTTCTCGAACAAGATCTCTTTGCTATCCATCAGGTTTTGGACGCTTGACTTCAGCAAAGGACAACCAACAAGTGAAACAGCACATAAATGGCAACCTTTGCTACATCCCGAAAATAAACAGGCTAGCAATAGGTTCCTTTTGACAGTCAACAACGGAGTAACAATCTCTTCCACGGAGGCTACATACCGGTCTTCTTCCACATCGTTCACTCCATGCTGGGGCATGGGAGCAGTCACAACATTGGGCCTTTCGGGCGCCTCGAACTGTATTTCCTTAGCATTAATAAGGTCCTGAACCTTATTCCTCAGAGCCCAGCAATCGTCTGTAGTATGCCCCGGGATATCAGAGTGATAAGCGCAACGGGCGTTGGGGTTGTACTTTGGAGAAGCTGTGTTCACTACCTTCGGAGCTTCCTTGACAGTTACCAGATTGGTTGACAGAAGTTGCGGAAAAATCTGAGACAGGGTCATTCTGAGCCGAGTGTACTGCCTTTTGGGCCTCTCACCCCTTGATTGGTTGTATTGCTGAGGAGCAGCAGCAGGCTTTGAAATTACCAACGCATTGACAGCTTGGCGGCGTTCTGGCTTAACTTGTCTTCTGGGACCATAAACAGCACTGGCTTCCTTCTTGAAGGGCTTCTTTTCAGTACTCGCGGAGGCACCTTTCTGTATCTTCCCCGACTTGATACCAGCTTCTATCCTCTCACTGGTTAAGATCAGGTCTGTGAACCCAACAGAAGAATTCCCAATCAGATGGTTGAAGAACGGACCAGAAAGGATCCCCAGGAACATGTCAACAAGTTCACGGTCAGTCAAAGGTGGCTGCACTCTGCCAGCCAGGTCTCTCCACTTTTGCGCATACTCCTTAAAACCTTCGCCCGTCCCCAGTGACATACCCTGGAGTTGGGTACGCGTGGGAGCAAGGTCGGAATTGTACTGATACTGTCTATAAAATGCAGTAGCCAAGTCTTCCCAGTTTCGAATACTGGCTCCATCCAGCTGATAGAACCATTCGAGTTGACCCCCTGAAAGGCTATCCTGGAAGAAATGGATCCACAGGTTCTTGTCTGCAGTGTAAGTTTGGATCTTCCTTACATATGATCTGAGATGCAGCTTAGGACAGGAAGCCCCGTCGTACTTCACAAAGGCAGGTGCCTTGAACTTGTGTGGGATCACCACCCCAAAAGATAAACCTAGATCTCCAAAATCCAGCCCCGGCACATGTTGAATCTCCATGGCACTTAAACGGTCCTCTAGTTGCTTGTACCTGTCTTCAGCAGGAGGGTACTGTTCATCATTGTAATCCGTCTCGTTGTCGAAGACCACAGGACTAGGAGCCCTTCCCCCTTGGGGACTGTCTTTCTCTGCAGAGGAAGTAGCCTGATCAGCCTCATTCTGCAGTGTATTCCCAAACCTCCGTCCAGTGTTAAACAGCATAGTCCTCTTCTTCTTCTTCTTCTTTAAGAGCAGAGCCTTCAACTCCTGTTGACCCTGGGCTAAGCTCATGACCAGCTCCTGAAACTAGGCGTTCTGGGCCTGGAGGGCCTTGATAGCTTGTTCGGTAGTAGGCTCGGAAGACATGATGATTGAGTGCTGAAATAAACAGCGAAGAAGATTAAGCAACCTGTAGAAGAAGGGTACATGTTATGCATATGATGCAATGAGATGCTTATGATTTATGTTTTCAAAGACAATCGGGATTCCACTTTGTAGACAAAAAGGAAACACACTTCATTAGATTCAAACTTTAAATTGTTCAACAACTTGCCCTTAGGCATTACAAGAATGAAAATACTGAAAAGGAAATAAAAGATGTAAAAGAAACATCCAAAGCTCATCAGTGCTCCCATGGCCTCCTCTTCTCAATACGGATATAGTCGTTCAGGATCCGCTCTTCCTCCAATTGCTTAGTCAGCTTCTGGATCTTTTGTTCCTGCTCGTTGAACTTTTCCCGATAATAATCCCGTTCTTCCTGTAGCTGCGCCCAAGATCTCTTTAGTGTATCAACATCAGTGGGTATCTGAGGAGGGAGGACAGTTGGAGGAACCCCGTCTTCATCAGGAAATTCAAGAATGATAGGCCTGACAGCTTCGTAGGGCATGCCTAACTTCTGAGCACGGACGCGGACCCATCTGCAGTAGGGTTCCATTGGTAGAGAAGTCTTCGATCCCAACTCATGTGGGTCAGCTTTGTGAATTCTATCCCAAGCTTTAATGAATCTACGACGCAGCTCGTCACTGTCTACCTGAAACTCAAAACTGATGTGAGGTACCAACATCTCATGAGGCCCTGCTCTTCTGGCTCTTCCAAACTGACGGAGAGCTAAACATGGATTATAAGAGATTCCTCCCTGGGTACCAATCAATGGAACATTAGGATATTCTCCGCAACGATCAATAATAGCTACCTCATCCAAACCTCTGAGAGTCCAAATGATGTCATTATCAGTGAGAGACATTAACCTATGAGCCCAACCCTTTCCTTCTTCATTCTTTAGCACGAACTTAGGGAGGTGCAAAATAAACACCTCACTAACAAAGGAGCACAACACCACAGAGTTCCCCGTCTTCGGGCAGTACGAGCATAGAGTTGTTGCAGGATATCACCCAAGAGAGTGGATACAGGGTTCCGAGACATGAAAATCCTTATGGCATTGACATTGACAAAGTCATAAGGATTTGGAAACAATACTAGTCCATAGATTAAGAGAGCCAGAATGTCTTCGTACGCCTTGAAGTCTAAGTCATTCCAGAAACTATTAGCTTTTCCAACCAGAAACTTAGCCAAAAAGCCCTTAACTCCACTTCTAGTTTCCCAGTTAGCCATTACCTCTTCTTTAGTCAAAGGAAGGGCTGCAGCAATCTCTTCAGGCCTAAGAGTCTTCTCCCAACCAGTGAACGGAGTCTGCTCCAAAACAGGGATACCAAGCAAATCAGAGAATTCTTCCAGGGTAGGGACCAGCTGGAAGTCTTGAAAGGTGAACCAATGGTGTAGAGGATCATAAAACTGGACCAGGACACTCATCAGTTGTTGGTCCCACTTTGAAGTGACTAAACCGAGAAGAGAACCATGCCTCTTGATGAAGGAAGTTGTGTTTGGAATCCTATCAACCAATTCCTTGAGAAAAGTAGGTGTTTGAACAAAGTTGAGCCGGATAGTATTCCTACGCACGGGCATCATGATGTCCTACAAAACAGAGCAAAGATGAAACCCTATTGTCTTTGAAATGGGTCAGTCCTTATGCAGGATGCATGCAATGGTATGATGTTATGATAAAACACACCACAAGTATTCACAAAGGCAAGCATGATAAGGCACACAAGTCACACAAGACAACCCTTAGAGTTTAGGCCAGCATGAAGCTTAGGTATTACCCTCTTTCAGTTTTGTTGGTTAAAACCTGTCCTATCAAAAGTAACCGGGTTCTAGAGGATCTCAATATCATTGACTACCCTCAATCGGTCATAACTCTAGCATCACAATCTTTTCTTGCGGCCAGAACCATCGCGAGAGTTTAGCCTCAATGAGTGTAGCATACCGCTACTGTTCTATGGCCAAGTTGGGTCAATTTAGGGTTCTAAGGTCGGTTGGTGTTTAATGACTCCTTAGAAGACCCATATTCTCCTCGTTGCAACACAAGGGATATCGGTACAGACCAAGGTGTCACACCAACGTAGCCACTGCTTCACCCATGTCGGTCTACGCCGGACAGGTCCCTCACATCTTATGCTACCTAAAAGGGTATTCCCCAGATCCGGGTTAGGATCTATGAAACTCCGATGCAAAGCCCACAAATATAAAAGCAAACAAAGCAAACAATTGAAAACAAGTAAATGATCTAACCCTAAGGTAACCCCACTTTTTAGTTATCCCCAGCAGAGTCGCCAGTTCTGTGATACGGTGGGAGAACTGACTTGAATTTTGCGTTTGTTTTCGCAAATGTTTCGGTTGAGCAAGAGTCGCCACCGACTTTTTATTTTATCCTAAAGGAAAGGTTAAAAAGTACAGGAAAAACCTTTTGAGATGTTTCGTGGGTTCGGGGGGTAGATTATGAAAAGGGAAGGTATTAGCACCCTTTTCATCCATGGTTATCCATGGGCTCTTAGTTACTTATTTAGATCACTTGCCTTTAATTTTTAATTGTTTGAAATGGTGCTTTGTGTGTGGGTTTGAAAATGTTTTTAAAAAAAAAAAGGGCCATTTGTTGTGGCAACCTTTGTAATGATCCATATTTGAATGTATACAAAGGTGTACTTGTCTTTTGAAAAGTTTTTAATGTTTTTGAAAGTTGTTTTGAAAGTGTTTGTGGAGTGTGGTTTTGAAAAGTAGGCAAGTGTTTTTGCAAGTTGATCAAGTAACTAAGAGTTGTCTACCCCTAAATTTACTCAAAGGCTTTTCCTATGTTTTAACCCTTTTAACAATTTTGTTCCACCATTGTATTTGGTGGACAATCTTGTGTTAGGATGTTAACGGGACGGGCGCGGGTCATCGTTTAGACCATGATTGCAATGGTGTCAAATGTCTTTGGCAACTTCTTCTTTAAGGGACTTGATCATTTTTAGGCAACTTTTGAAAGCGTCATCTAGGGACTATGATCATTTGAATTGTTTTGTTTTGCCAAAGACACCCAACATACAACATGGCCCATTATTGAAGGCAACAAGTGGAGTAACCCTAGGGGTGCAAGTGTGATTGGTGTTGTCCATTTTCATGCTTTTTTTGTCTTTGAATTAGGTCAAGCTATTTGTTATTTTTGATTTGCATACAAACCCTAAGTCTATCATGGTATAATTAGAAAGCTTTAAAATGCGGAATTAAAAGTCCTAAGTTATTACACAATAATCATGGGAATGGGGGTACAAATGTTCAAATGGGGATGAGACTTAATAGGAGAGTGGTATCCCAATATTTACAACCAAATCGAATCAATCGCAAATATAAAATGTATCAATGTATAGGAATAAGTAAATGTGTATGTGTCAATGAATTTGTGTAAGTGTATGATTTATTTACAAGTGAAATAAAAATAATAAATAAAAAAAAAGTTAATTTTGGATATTTTCATGTTTAGGGCAAAACCCTAATTTTGTAAATAAATAGTATTTATTATTTATATCATATACAATATTTATTAATTATGTGCAAAAAATAAATAAAAAGGAAGTATATTGTAAAAAGAGTATTTTTGAGGTCAAATATTAATAAAAATAAAAATGCATTATTTTTGTATTTTTATCCTAAATATTCTAATAAATATATAAGTATTTATATTATGTATTAAATATATACAAAAATAAAATATTAATTATTTACAAAAAAAGTATATTTTTTAGAAAATGTTTTCAAAAGATAAAACAAAATAAAATCAGAAAATAGAATGTATTTTGTATTATTTTTTAGTATTTTAAATAAAAGGGATTATGTTTATTTATATGTATAAATTCAAATAAAGCAAATAAAATCCAAATAAAATACAAAAATGGCTGAAAAATATTTTTAATATTTTTTATGTTTTGACAAAAAATAAACAAGTCAGAAACAAAAAGAAAAAATCAAAAATGATAAAAATAACACACAATGGGCCAAGGGGGTGTATGTGGCAAAATGTGGTGTAAACAGAAAAAATAAACCAGGCCCAGCCCAAAGGACTTTGTCTTCAACCTCCAGCGACTTTCAAACACAAAAACGCGCGCTTTCTTCCATCCCTGTTATCTCTTGATTCTTTGACTTTCAACAAAAACTTGCAACATCAATGTTATAGAACATCATGTCACGATTCTAAACATATAAAGAAGTTGATCTAACTCTCAGAAATGAGAGAGAATTTCTTCTCCCCCAATTCCTGACCTAACTTTTTCCTAATGTCCAGGTTCCAAATTCTCTTAACACACACAATATAAATGAAAAGTGAGAATATGGGTAGGTTCAGGGCCATGAGTAGGACATAACTTCTTCACAAACCTAAGCCTAGATATGCCTGGATAGAGAGATAGAAGTTCAAAATCTTACCTGTTCAGCTTGAATCGTGTACAACAATGGAGGCACTTTCAATGCAATGTGAGGACTTGTACAGCTTGCCTGACGTCCAAGGATGCTTCCTCTATGCTTGGCTTGCTTTGAATCCTTCTGAATCAATCCATGAAAGTCAACCTGCAAGAGAGAAAAGTTAAAATGGCCCACTTGGTTAGAGGTGTTACAGTCTATTTCCAAGGCTTGGGATAGTTTGTATGGATGGTAGGGAATGTGTATGAACTGGTTTGGATGAAAACGCACGAAGGAAATGAACTGTGGAGGTCAATCTGCAACAGGGACTCTATTTTGCAGAAAAAAAAAGATGCTTTGATGGATGAGGAGGTATTGAGGGTTAAAGGCTCGTGTTTTAGGTCTGTTAGGGAGTATGAAGTGTGTGGAGAAAGTTTGTCTTAGTTGGTTCTTGCAGGAATGTGAGATGTTGTTCAATATGCAAGTTTCTTCTTTGATAAGTAAGAAAATACAAGTTTCTAAACCAGCCTGTCCAATGCCCTAAACTATGCTGCACCTCTTCTTCTTGATCAAAGTGGATTGTGTACAAAATGCTAGCTCTAAAGATTTGGCCCATGCTTCTTGGATTTGTGTTTTGACATAAAGTGCTACTTTATCAAAATGGCTAAAATGCTTTTTCTAATTATGGATTAATCTAACATGTATTGCCCAAATGAATGAAATAACATCTTGGCACAATGGTTTAGTATTGAATTATTGAGTAAGAAAGGGATTAGAGGCCTGTAATCTAGCTTGTGCAAGATGACTTTGAAAGATGCAAAGTGTATGAACATGAAATTGGCTCATGAACAAAGTGACTTTTGCCCATATTGACAAATTCGATTCTCCCTAACCACAAGGGTGTTTGAGAAGTTCTTGGACAATTTGGAAAGCTTGGAATGTGTACTACAACCCATCTTTGTAATGCAAGTTGAAATTACAAGTGGAAGCATGTGAAAAGTGGCCATGAAGTTAGGCAAAAATCCTGCCTAGAATAGGTCAAAAATTTTCTAAGTTAAGATTGTTTTGCACCTCTATTCCAAAAATCATAACTTGAGCTACAGGCTTCTTTTGAGGAAACTTTTTGAATCAAAGTTGTATATTTTGCAATGGGCTATAACTTTCATGTTTTGAGTTTTGTTTGAATCCAAATAAATCTTGATGAATAAATGGGACAAAGTTAGCAAAAAATTAGGAAATTTCATAACTTAGAAAATTTCTAAGTTATGAAATTTCTTCATTTCAAACCCTAATTTGTGATTTTTGATTTCTTGATGAAAAAGTTTCATACTTTGGCATGTCTTGATGAAAAATGAATCTTGACACTTGATTTTGATCAAAAAGTCAAAGTTTGACTTTTCAGTATACAGTCAAATTTTGCTCAGTTGACTGGAAAATTCATCTATCAATCTTGTGCAATTGGGATCTTTTGAACTTGTTGAATGTGTCAAGACCATGTCATTGAGTCCTTGAGTCCATATGTGAGCTTGAATTTCCATTGGTTAGGTCAAACAGTCAAAAATTGCCTTTGTGCAGTCAAAACCCTAAAAATGACCATTTTGCCCTTTTGGTGATCTGATCAAATTTCTTGTGGAATTGTGATACAAACTTGATCAAATGGTCCATATGTGTTCATAATGTTGATGTGGGTCAAAAATCATGAGGTTTGACTGTCAATTGACCACAGTTGACTTTTTCCCCAATACAGCTGATTTCTAGGTCAACTGTCCAATTGACTGGGCAAAGATTGGAATCAATGCTTGAAACTTGATATGGATAAACTTGTGAGTCCAACATGAAGCATGAAAGTTATCTTGGGCATTTTAGGTCAAAACATCTTTGTGCAAACTCAAACCCTAATTTGGGTCAACAGTGCAAGGAGGAGTCTTGAGCAGAGCAAAACCCTAACTTGATCTTGAGCTCCAAGGGTCTTGTGGTGAGAAAATATTGATGAAATGGGAGGGAAAATTTTTGGGTACAACACCCTCCTTGGGAATAGCTCATCATTAATGGTGAATAGCTATTATTCCAATTAAACACTAATTAATTCTCATGATTTCCAGTTTTCTCTCAACCGTAAAAACACTCTCTCCTCCTCTTATATTCATTCACAAAACCTAAGACAAAACAAAGCTTACCCAAAATCATCTATTATCTTTCTCACAGTCAATTAAAACAACCATATTACTTCAAAATTAAAGGAAATAAAATTGAAAATATTATACCAGAAGCGATGGATCGGAGGGAACACAAGTTATCCCATTCACGGCGGTGCGAGCTTGGTGCTTTGGTGCTTCAATCAGAGGTTTTGAGATGTCATCGAAAAGTGGTGATTCCTTGGAAATGGGGTTTTCAGAAACACGACAAAGGGGAGGTATATCAGAAGTTATTTTACGGTGGCTGGAAATCACCCGCGGCGGCTGATACCGGTAAGTTCTAATAAAAATTCTCTCTCACTCGTTGGTTCTTTTCTCGCCTTCTACTTTTTGTTCTGCTCTTGCTACGATGTTGTTGATCAGGACTTTATGAGTCTATTGGGATACTAACTGCAAGTATACAGTTTAGTCGTTCTAGTTTTAAATGATTATCGAACCCACAGAGACTGAGGATCAATCGCATACGATCTAATGCTACAGTTGTTTAACTAAGCGATGAATATTTGGTTTTAAGGGGGAAATAGTTTAATTAAAAATAATAGTAATAGTTATACCGGTATGTGATAGTCGGACGGGAATTCGGTGGATCGCTTGGCCTATAAAGTATTTCGGTAAAAACTAATTGTTTAAAAACCTGAGACATACACTCTCGTGTTCATGAAATAAGTCATGCTACTAAACCTAGTGGATGCACTTTAAATTTAATAACACTTTTTGAAAACAATTTGAGTTTAATTAATTTATTAAAACACTCTCGTGTATTTAAAAATTAATGTTTCGTTACCACTATCTGGGTTGAACCCCAACTCTCGCATGCAGGTTCTTGCCTTAATTAATTTCCCACTCTCGTGGCAAAATCGTGTTAATTATCCTCTCACTCTCGTGACAATGGTAGTTAAATTAAACATGGAAATTGGAAACCATAAATTGTTTTATAAATGTTTTTAGCCAAGTTATCACTAAATTCTTTCGGTACTTAGGAGTCACATACCGGTACAATTAATTTAGCCGGACATAATATATTTAATAACTATGCAATTTAAAATATAATCCGTAAAAATAAATGACATAACACAAGAATAAATAAATATCAATTTCATAAAAAACCTGGAAATAATGTTGTTGTGGTAATCTTGGATGCTTACAAATTCCTTGCAATTTAATCGAAATCTATAACTGTGTTAATTCTTAGATGAAGAATTAACACTCTAAAAACTAATTCTGGAAATAAAAATTACAGTACGAATGAAAATGGTTCAAAAATAAATAATATAGTTTAATGTAGAAAAGCAGCAATTTTGGTCTCTGGAAAAATTCTTCGACCATCATCCATTGCACTACCACATATATATAGAAGAAAATATTGCAGTTGAGAAAATCTTGGAAAAGGCTTGAGTGGAGTAAGACCAGGATGCATGGTTACTGAGTGGAGGAAATATAGGAGAAGAATTCTGCCCTCACGTTGCCCACGTCTCCACTAATTTGTAACGTTCCTCTTTACGCGTGTGACGGTCGTCACAGGTGGGTGACGGTCGTAATGCGCTTAAATAGCACATTACGCTCGTCAATAATGTGTGACGAGCGTTCTTTCTAGTTGGGGAGGCGTGACGGTCGTCACAGCTACAAAATCTGCAGACTTTGCAGATTTGGTTCTTTCTCCTCTGTTTCTTGGTTAGCTTCCTTCATGTGGTCCTTTTTCACTGATTTGAGTTGACACATGTTGTACCTGTGAAAAGACACAAAAACTTGGAATAATCGGGAGTTAGACGACTCAATGTATTATAAAAATTGGTAAAAAGCATAGTAATTATATGATACGATTTCTCGTTATCAAATTCCCCCATACTTAAACCTTTGCTTGTCCTTAAGCAAATAGTCATTCGAAAGGTCGGACAAGTTTTGTCAAGCACATTTGCATGACATACCTTGAATTTTTAAAGCAATTTCGGGAAATCCTTGTCGGTTTGGCCAATACTTGAGTGAAACACTAAAGATACGCTAATGACACAAGCAATAAGCTTAGTCGTAGGCTTCCATTTCAAACGAGCTATCCAACAGTTCCGTTATAATTCTGCCCAGAGTTCCTCGTATCTATTTCACCCGGTTTCGTTCTGGCGCAATCACATTAAGCCCTTTGTCTTAGCACGCACGTAGTGGAGTAACCGGTTAGTGACTTTGATCCTTTTAGCACGGAGTCTGGTACACGAATGTGGCAACCCTACATATGTTATCCAAATTGGAGGTTGTGGGGGATCGGGCCGTAGCACGCCCTACCGAGTTCAGAACCAGATACCTCTGAACCAACCAACACTGGATTCCTTCGTTATTTGCTCAACTCTTATATGTGACTGTATATTTTGGTGCACATAATTTATTTTCTTTTAGCAGCGAGATAGGAAGGATATTTTTATGATCAGGCATCAAACACTTATATTCATCGATTCTCCACGTGGTTTGTGTTAAGACGGTGCTGACTGCTAGTATAAACTACTAGGGGTTACTTTAGAACTAAAACTCCAGATATCGGTATAATGGTTATTGAAACGGATAGCATAAGTAGGAAGTCTATGGTGTCATAACCGTATCGGTCTTGTTATGTCGTTTTCGGCTTCCTCAATTGGGATTTCGTTAAAATAGGTATTGTAGCGATAAAAAATGTAGCGGGGTAAATCGGAGATCGAATTATTGATTAATTCGTCTCACAAAAGCAAGAGTCGCCACCGCGCTTTATTATTTCCAAGGGAAAAGGGGAAAGAGCGAAATAAAACCCTAAATATGCGATGTAAAATAATACTTCCTAAAAGTAATAAAAATACAAGGCGTTTTTGAAAAAGAGATCTATGGTTCGGGGGTTGGTTATACAATGGGAAGGTATTAGCACCCAATGTATCTATAGTACTCTATAGGAACCTTTTGAAATATCTGTTTATTGAAATATTCGTTTGTTTGATCGAAATAAATTGTTTTGACCGAAAAGGGATACGGACGGGTTTTTGAAGGTACGACGACCTAATGTCGAAGTTTTGGCTCAAAAGGTATAAGTTTTGAAAAGATTGAGTTTTGGGGGGAAAATTGTCTTAAGCTTTAATGAAATGCAAAAATATTCGCGTGATCGGACTTGAGGACATGAAGTCAACAAATTTAATCATTTTTTCCCTTAGATTTAAACGTAAACGGAATGAACAAATAAAGACCAAATAATTAACAGATAAATTATGCAGATAATGATATATAATAATTAAATAAAAGACTAAGTGTGTGAACATGCATTTTTATGTTTTTATCTAATGTTAATAACGCAAGAGAATTAAATAAAATGTTTTTTAGTTCTTAAATTCTATTTTTTTTTTATATTTTTGTATTAGTATTAACTAAAGCGATGGAAATAATTTAAAGAAAATAACATGTTTTTGATTTTAAATCATTTTTATTTTTTATATGTTTTTTTAATATTTTTATTTTTTAGGTATTTTTGGTGTTAATATAAAGTATTACTTAGTAAATAAATCTAAACTAAATTAAACTTTAAAAGTTATTTAACTAAACCTAATAAAAAAGATATTAAAATTACTAGATTAAACCTAATGTTAAACTAATAAAATGATCCAATTATTTAAAAATTGTTTTTTATTAAATTACATCTATTATTTAATTAAGTTTTACTAATTAACTAAATTAATAAAACTAAAAAAACTAAAGAAAACAAATAGAAGTCAAGAATCAAAAAGGGGGGTAAAAATATAAACAAAGCAATGGGCCAAAGGGCTTAAGGGAGGCCTAATCAGAAAGCAACAGAAATAGGGGGGCGTATGAGAAATTCGTAGGGTTTAGGCGTGGAAAAAGGGGTGAGGCCCAAACATTCTGACTTTGCTTAAGGGTTAAACATGTTTTAGTTTGTATTAGGGTTAGCAAAAGGTTTACAGCGCCGTTCATCCTCTCGTTCGCGCGTCCGTCTTCTTCGCCTTCTTCTTCTCCCCTCGTCTCTGAGTCCCTTGCCACAGCCACCAGCAACCTCCACTTCTTCTTCCCTCCAACGACAGCATTATGGAGATCGATTCAAGGTACAATTCGTTTTCTATTTCGTTAGGGATTTTAAAAGGGTTTTGTTACGATTTTGCATGTTTGTGATTTTTTCGTTTATTTGATTCTTACTCCAAATTGTTATTGTGATTTGAGGCATATGACCGAAAAAGAGGGGGAAAAGCTACCTGGAGACGGGGGAGGGAGCTTGGGGCGAGCTAGGAGGCCAGGACGGCGAGGAATACGCGTGATGCTTGCTTCAGACTACCGGTATTTCGTTCTTATTTTTGTTTGATGATGAGTAAAACTGAAAACTTTTGTGCAATATGTTCTTCTCTTCTGCCTTTACCTTGCTTTGCTTAAACTGTGGCCTTCGAATACTTTTCTCTCTTCTTCTTTTGCTGTGATTTCGTACGCTTTATTAATGGCCTGTGATGATTACTTCTGAGGCCTTCTCCGTGTGCTTGAAAATGCCATCGTTGAAAAATTTGTTTTGACTGGCTTTCCTATGTTGATGCTTGACTGCTTCTTCCTTCTTCTTTACTGTGATTTTGTTGCCTTTTGGTGTTAGCCCATGATGATGTATCTGAGGCCTTCAACAAATTCTGGTTTTTTGCTTTTGGTTTAAGGTTGAAGGTGTTCTTGGTTGTAAGGCTTTACTGGTTTGGTGAGGCTTGACAGGTTTTTAGTTTGTGGCCTAAGGTTGTTCTGGTTTATGGTTACTGGTTTACGCAGGTTTAGGCCATGGTTAAGGTTTTGATATGGTTTAGGCCAAGTTTTTATGGATGGTACAGGTTTGGTGATGGTTATGCAGGTTAATGGTTTTAGGCCATAAGGTTGTGTTTAACAGGTTATGGAACAGGTTGGTGGTTTATGAGATAGCAGGTTCTTTATGGTTTAGGCCATGTTGGTTTGATGGTTTAGGACATAAGGTTGGAGAGTTTGAAAAGGTTTTATGGTTTAAGCCATGGCTTTTACTGGTTTTATGCATGTTTTATGTATACTGGTTTTGGTTTATTAGATTGAATAGGTTTTTGATATTGGACTTGGGACTTTTTGCCTTGGTTTGTATATGTTTGACAGCTTTTAGTGTTTGAAGGTTTTCGGTTTTGGAGGCTTCAAGCAGGTTATCAACTCTTGAATGTTTTAAGGAGTTTTTTGTGTTATATATTTTGGCCTTCCTATCCCTAAAGTTTACGTTACAGGTTGTATGCATTGGTATCTTTCTTGATACTCTGCACCATACTGTTTTATCAGTTCTGTCCATATTCCTTTTTTTTATGCTTTCTTTTTTCTTATGAGATGCTGCTGCAGTTTGTTTTGTATCTCTTTCCTGCCTAAACCAAAACCTGTAAAACCATACTTCTTTCTCTCTTCTCTCTCCTCAATACAATTTGACATAAAAATGATGTTATGCTGTACTTGTTCTGAAATTGCATAGGCTGGAAAATGATGAGAATAGAAAATACATTGCTTGCAAAAATTGTTTTAAACTGCACATTTGCTTTTAAAACTGCATGCTTCTCTTTGACTTGCAATGTAACAGTAGAGGAGCCTATTTTTTTTACTTCTTCTTACCTCTTGGCATAGTTTACGTTGCACTTGCTTGCATATGTAATTTGATTATGCATATGCTGTTTGAAATATGCAGTGGACTTTTGAAAATGCAATTGATTTTTAATTATGCAGTTTTGAAAACAAAATGAATTTGTGCATCTTTTAACTTGTGCAGTTTATTTTTGAAAATAAAAATTCACCCCTTTTTGTGAACCGGGAGAAATCCCGTGATTTGCAAAAAGGGTAAAACTGATTCCAGCCGTTTGCTTTTAATGATGAACACTAAATTAATTTTTTTGCTTTTAATTATATTCGTTTCTGACTTTTCTTTTAATTCTTTTGCAGGTAAAATTAAATGAGCAGACAAAGAAGCATTGGACAGAAGATGAAGATTTAGAACTTAGGAAAAAAAATAGGATAGCTTTTATTTCATTTTAAACTTTGTAAAAATTATTATTGTAAATACGTTGTAAATAAATACAGTATTTACACAACAATTGTACAATTAGAATAAAATGAATAAAATTCTATTATTTTCCAGTTAATTATTTTCTTCTTTCCAATTATTTATTTTATCATTTATAATTCTTTAAATTATATAATAACTGAAAATCAAATTCCAATTATTTAAATTTAGAATGATAAATAATTAAACAAACATCATTGATCAATTAAATTCTCTTCAATTAATTATTTCATTATTTATAATTCTTCTAAATTATAATAACTGAAAATAAAATTTCAATTATTTAAACCTAGAACAATAAATAATTAAATAACATCGTTTGATCAATTAATAACCTTCTTTTCAAATATTTATTTTATTATTTAAAATCTTTAAATTATATAATAACTGAAAAGAAAATTCCAATTATTTCAATTTAAGATAATAAATAATTAATAAACATTGTCTGATCAATTAATATACCTCTTTTCAAATATTTACTTTATTATTTATAAATCTTTAAATTATATAATAACTGAAAAATAAATTCCAATTATTTAAATTTAAGATAATAAATAATTAATAAACATTGTCTGATCAATTAATAAACTTAGCGTTCAACAAATAAACAGCTCTCGACTTGAAAAAGTTATGAATTTTAAATCTGCTTTGAAAATTGATAAAAATAGGTCAAAACCCTTGCAATGTAATGATGCAGATGGGAGATGGTATCTTAGGTCAAAATTTGGGGTACAACAGCTGCCCCTATTTAAGTTTCTTCTATCCGGAGATATGAAGATTAAAATCTTAGTTTCGACGAGATTGAAGGTACTTAAATACATAATACGCAAATTTTTACCCTAAGATACCGCCATTATGTTTGATATGAATGTAGTGATTGAATTCACAGAGAAAGATTTGTATGAGACAAGACAATGCTGGAGGAATCAAACACCAACAAAACACAGAGACATGGATTATACACTACTGGGGAAACGAGCCATCGACCTCAAATGACAGACTCTTGACAGCGAATAAAATTGAGGGAATACGACCTCTGACCCTAACAAAGAAGGCATCTTGCATAGGCCATAAAACAGATTATTGACCCAAAATAATAGTGAGTTCGCAACTCAAGGTCAGCGATAGACAAAAGTATCAAATTTGCTGATGATGGATTACCGACTTTTGAAGGTAACGATTCATAACAAACTTCTCTGCGAGATTTCCCAAGATATACCAGTTAATGCTGAGATATAATATGGTTGTAGATAAACAAGCTGCTCAAATAAAGAAGCTGTCACTTGCTGTCCTCCAAAAATATATTGACATACAAGCTGCTCAAATAAAGAGACTGCCACTTGCTGTCGTCCAGGGGTGTCAACAACATGCAAATTGCTCAAATAAAGAAGCCGCCGTTTGCTGTTTTCCAAAAATACCAATAACATACAAGCTGCTCAAATAAAGAAGCTGCCGCTTGCTGTATTCCAGAAAATACCAATAACATACAAGTTGTTCCAATAAAGAAGCTGCCGCTTGCTGTTTTCCCAAATAATAATAACGTACAAGTTGCTCGTGAAGAGCTGCCGCTTGTCGTTTTCCGAAGATAATAATAACGCACAAGTTGCTCGTGAAGAGCTGCCGCTTGTCGTTTTCCGAAGATAATAATAACGCACAAGTTGCTCGTGAAGAGCTGCCGCTTGTCGTTTTCCAATAATGTCTATAACGTACAAGTTGCTCATGAAGAGACCGCCGCTTGTCATTTTCCAACAATAATAACGCACAAGTTGCTCGTGAAGAGCTGCCGCTTGTCGTTTTCCGAAGATAATAATAACGCACAAGTTGCTCGTGAAGAGCTGCCGCTTGTCGTTTTCCGAAAATAACTCAAAAGGAAATTGCGATGACAACTGGCAGAGAATAAAATCTTCGTCAAAGAGAATCATGAATCAATCCTTCCTTAGGAGATCACATACTTAAATGTGCAAAATAAATGCACCATCCGTCTAAGTCGCGATTTCACTGGGGAAAATCATGAGATAGCCTATGCAAGAGACAACAACTTCATCCAGGAATAAACTAGAGAGAAAACAGTCAAACAAGACTCCAACCGATGAGAAAGTAACTCGATTGGGGATTCATCCTATCCAGAAATGGACAAGGTAAGCTAAATCAAAAATCATCCACGAGGATTAGCTCAGTTGGGGAATTTAGAAAGGAAGCACATTTTCTGCCTAAGCTAACCTTCTACTTGGAAAGAAACTGTACCTTGTATTAAAACAAAGTATACAACCCAGAATCAACGGCAAATGTGAATATGCATGCGTGATATGAGTGTAAATGAGTAAATGAATGTTATGCTGACGAAACGAGCAGACGGAATATCTGGAAGACAATAAGATGTCACGGCATAATAGATACTCGGCCAATCTTAAAAGACGGAAGATAACTGGAACTGGAACCCCCAAAGCAACGTCGGAGCGTAACACGCCACAAGGCTCAAATCTTCTAAGGAGAAAAGTGTTCAAATCCAAACTTCTAATACCAATAGATCACTGGCATGAGACAAGGCGCACCACACTTCAGAAATCTGCCCAAATAAAGGTAGCCAAAACAACGCTTAACTGGAACAACTGGGGAGTCAACAAACTTAGTACCACTAGAAACACAAGTTTACACAACCAACACCTCATGACGATTTTGAAATAAAACATGTTCATCATATAAGGATAAAATACTGTATCGTTTTGCATTTCATGGCTTGACCATCCTCGGAACAACTGTTAATATTCCTTTCATCATTCACGACACATTTTAAAATAAGAACACTTTAAATACTTTGTTTCAAATATTTTCGTAAAAATTAAAATTTTGCCCACAAATGGTAAATGCTCAAATTTCATTAATAAGATGGTAGTTCGCTAACAACGCGACTCCAACGGTTTACAAAAGTTTGGGAAATAGTACATGAAAGAAAGGGTTACACCAAAAACGATGATCACTATTCTCCCTAACAACTTCGAATTCCAAAATGTGTTCAAATGCCACAGCCGGGATGACCAAAAGACTGCCTAAGCCGCCCCTTTGGGTTTTCAACTTAGCAAACTGTCAACTCAAACCTAAGCGAAATACTTCTTGACTGCATCGGCGTTCATGGGACGCGGGAGTTCTTCACCGTCCATATTGGTGAGAATCAAGGCACCTCCAGAGAAAACTTTCTTAACGACATACGATCCTTCATAATTCGGAGCCCATTTGCCCCTAGAATCTGGTTGGAAAGATAATATCTTCTTGAGAACAAGGTCACCTTCTCTGAACTCGCGTGGTCGAACCTTCTTATCAAAAGCCCTCTTCATTCCCTGCTGATATAATTGACCGTGACACAACGCCGTCAATCTCTTCTCTTCAATTAAATTCAACTGATCATATCTACTTTGACACCATTCAGCCTCAGAAAGTTTAGCTTCCATCAACACTCTCAGAGACGGAATCTCAACCTCCACGGGGAGTACTGCTTCCATACCATAAACTAGGGAAAATGGAGTTGCGCCTGTTAAAGTTCGAACTGAAGTACGGTATCCATGTAAAGCAAACGGAAGCATTTCATGCCAATCTTTATAGGTTACCACCATCTTCTGGACAATCTTCTTGATATTCTTGTTAGCAGCTTCAATAGCCCCATTCATCTTTGGTCTGTAAGGAGAAGAATTATGATGTTCGATCTTGAACTCTTCACAAAGCTCTCTCATCATCTTGTTATTCAAATTCGAACCATTATCAGTGATGATCTTGCTCGGGATACCGTATCGACAAATGATCTGATTCTTGATAAATCTGACTACCACCTGTCTGGTTACATTAGCATAAGATGCTGCTTCTACCCATTTAGTAAAATAATCGATCGCTACCAAGATGAAACGATGACCATTTGAAGCTTTGGGTTCAATCATTCCAATCATATCAATGCCCCACATAGAGAAAGGCCAAGGTGAAGAGATAATGTTGAGGAGGGTCGGTGGCACATGCATCTTGTCCGCATAAATCTGGCATTTATGACATTTCTTCACATATTTGCAGCAATCTGATTCCATCGTCATCCAATAGTAACCAGCTCTCAACATCTTTCTAGCCATTGCATGTCCGTTGGCATGAGTGCCAAAAGATCCTTCATGTACTTCTTGCATCAGCATGTCTGCTTCACGTCTGTCTACACATCTGAGCAAGACCATGTCGTAATTTCTCTTATACAAAACTTCTTCATTGAGGAAGAAACTGCTTGCCAATCTTCTCAATGTCTTCCTATCTTTATTGGATGCCCCAGGCGGGTACTCTTGAGTTTGAAGAACACGTTTAATATCATAGAACCATGGTTTGTCGTCGGTAACCTCTTCTACTGAGAACACATGAGCAGGTCTGTCGAGGCGCATAACCCGGATTGTAGGCACGTCGTTCCAACCATTCACTTGAAACATTAAAGACAAAGTAGCTAAGGCATCAGCCATTTGGTTCTCATCTCTAGGGATATGATGTAATTCCACTTTGTTGAAGAAAGTTAACAATCTTCTAGCACAGTCTCTATAAGGGATCAGACCAGGATGACGAGTCTCCCATTCTCCTTTGATTTGATTAATTACCAATGCCGAATCTCCGTAAATATCAAGAATCTTAATCCTCAGATCCACTGCTTCTTCGAGACCCATAATACATGCCTCATACTCAGCCATGTTGTTCGTGCAGTCAAACTTCAATCTCGCCGTGAACGGGATATGAGTACCTCGGGGAGTGACGATGATTGCCCCAATTCCATTTCCATAAGAATTTACAGCTCCGTCAAAAATCAAACCCCAATGCGATTCGGGATCAGGTCCTTCTTCAGGTAACGGCTCTTCACAATCTTTAGCTTTCAAGTACATAACGTCTTCATCTGGGAAATCAAACTTGATGGATTGATAACCGTCAATTGGTTGGTGAGCCAAATGATCGGCTAAAATACTCCCTTTGATTGCTTTATAAGTGTGATACTCAATGTCATATTCAGATAACAACATCTGCCAACGGGCTATTCTTCCAGATAAGGCGAGCTTCTCAAAGATATACTTAATCGGATCCATTTTGGAGATCAACCAAGTGGTGTGGTTAATCATATACTGGCGCAGACGGCGAGCAGCCCAAGCTAAAGCACAACAGGTTTTCTCAAGCAATGAGTATCGAGACTCACAGTCTGTGAATTTCTTACTCAGATAATATACAGCATGTTCCTTTCTTCCAGTCTCATCTTGTTGACCAAGCACACATCCCATGGAATCTTCCAATATAGTCAGGTACATAATCAAAGGTCTTCCTTCCACCGGAGGAATCAAAATGGGAGGTTCAAGTAAATATTCTTTGATACTATCAAAAGCTCTCTGACAATCTTCTGTCCACACACATCCTTGGTTCTTTCGGAGAAGCTTGAAAATCGGCCCACAGGTAGCAGTCATATGAGATATAAATCTAGAAATGTAGTTCAGTCTCCCAAGGAATCCTCTCACTTGTTTTTCCGTCTTGGGTGCGGGAATTTCCCGAATAGCTTTGACTTTATCAGGATCTACCTCAATACCTTTCTGACTGACAATGAAACCCAGAAGTCTTCCAGAACGAACACCAAAAGTGCACTTGTTGGGATTCAGACGGAGTTTATACTTTCTCAAACGCTGGAATAACTTCAATAAATGTTCCAAGTGATCTTCTTCAGTTTGTGATTTGGAAATCATGTCATCCACATACACTTCAATCTCCTTATGCATCATGTCATGGAACAAAGCAGTCATGGCCCTTTGGTATGTTGCACCAGCATTCCTCAAACCAAACGACATAACCCGATAACAAAAGGTTCCCCAAGGTGTAATGAAAGCGGTCTTCTCCATATCTTCTGGTGCCATCTTGATTTGATTGTAACCAGAGAAACCATCCATGAAAGAAAAGACTTTGAACTTGGAGGTACTATCGACCAATACGTCAATGTGCGGTAATGGGAAGTCATCCTTTGGGCTAGCTCTATTCAGATCTCGATAGTCTACACACATCCGAACTTTGCCATCTTTCTTAGCAACAGGCACTATGTTGGCTAACCACTGAGGATAGACCGACGTAACAAGGAAACCTGCATTAATCTGTTTCTGAACTTCCTCTTTGATCTTGTCAGCCATATCGGGACGAGTCCTTCTCAACTTCTGCTTAATCGGCGGACATTCAGGTCTCAACGGTAAACGATGCTCCACAATATCGTTGTCCAAACCCGGCATATCTTGGCAGGACCAAGCAAACACATCAACATACTCTTTGAGAAGCTCCGACATTTTCTCTTTGACTTCCGGGATAAGCAATGCTCCGACTTTGACTTCCTTTTTATCTTCTTCATCACCCAAATTGACCAACTCTACAGGTTCTTCGAATGGTTGAATAATCTTCTCATCGTGCTCAAGCAAACGGGAAATTTCAACAGGAATCTCTTCACTATCCTCTTCTTCGGCTCTGAACACAGGGAATTCAAAGTTGGGAGAGGGCATAGGATCATTGTTTTCAATGGTTAAGTCATGGATTAATCTGCACATATGATTATGCTTTATTTTAGAAATCGATTAATATGAATGTTGTACAAATGAAACAAAATATTATTATGTTTTCCTATTACTACCAATTAATTTTCATTACTATTTCCCAGAAAAAGTGAAAAATAAAACAGTAGTGGACAAAATAACAATTTTATTCATTGAAGGGAAATACTTGAAACAAAGAGCCCAGACATTTCTCTTTTGCCTTGGGCAGAGCAAAAGGATTTATTTTTATCATAGCCCGACACAAAATACTTTTCGCCTTGGGCATAGCGAAAGTTTTCAAAAAAACAAAACAAAACATTACTCGGAAATGTGCATCACAACAGGAACATCAACAGCTATCCAGTTTTGGCAAACCACTCCATGCGTCACAAAATCGGGTAAATCCTCCTCAGAATCGTCTTCTATGATAGCATCAACCTCAGGAGGAGTCGGATGGATAAAACCTGCACTTCAGAAAACCTCTTGAATCGGACGAGTAACCACTTCTTGCTTGACTCTTGCAGACACGGGGCGAAAACCAAGACCTTCTCCAGATTTGTTCTCGGGCAAAGTCAGCACCTGGCCCCAACCTTCAGCCGAACCACTTTCCACCACTCGTCGCGCATCCTCAAAAGAAGAAATAGACGCCCCTTGCTTCTTCACCTCATTCTTAGCAACAGATAGACCTTGGAATTGGGTTCCAACGTCCTCATCAGCATCAATAAAAGAGAAAGATGACAAATGGCTTACCACCATAGCCTGCTCTCCACCAATCATCACTAGCTTTCCATGCCTTACAAACTTCAGTCTCTGATGGAGCGTGGAAGTGACTGCCCCTGCGTCATGGATCCATGGACGACCCAATAAGCAACTGTAGGCAGCACGAATATCCATTACTTAAAAAGTGATCTGAAAAGTATGAGGACCAATTACTATAGGAAGATCTACTTCACCAATGACAGTCTTCCTAGAACCATCAAACGCTTTAACAATTACTCCATTGGGTCTCATGGGAGAACCTTGATATGAGAGTCGATACAATGTAGTCTTGGGCATTACATTCAACGACGAACCTGTATCTACCAACACACTTGATAAGGTATCATTTCCGCAACTTATTGAGATATGTAAAGCCATGTTATGGTTCCTTCCCTCCTCCGGGAGTTCTTCATCACTGAAACCAAGATTGTTACACGAAGTAATATTTCCCACGATTCCATCAAATTGGTCCACCGTCACATCATGATCCACGAATTCCTGGTCCAAGACCTTCATCAAAGCTTCTCTATGGGCACCAGAATCTCTCAGTAAAGCAAGCAAAGAAATCTTGGAAGGAGTTTGCAAAAGTTGGTCCACAATCTTATATTCACTTCTCTTGATAAGCTTCAAAATCTCATCATCCTCAGGGCGAGGGATAGGTTCACTGGATCGGCCTATCTCAACCCTTGGTTCAACATTTCTCGCTGGAATTTCTGCCGGTACGGGCCTCCTGACTTGAACTTCTGGTCTCTTCAAAGGTACTGCTGCAAAGACACGTCCACTTCTCGTAACTCTACTCACATCAGCAATGTTAACAAAAGACGGCATTGTCAGTATAGGGACTTCTACCCCATTCTCAATCATTGTGGCATTATACTTATACGGTACAGCTTGGTATGAGTTGTAAGGCACAGGACCAGGTGGGTAAATGATCAAAGGATCAACAGGTGCAGTCTGACTGTCGTAAACGATCTCTACTGATTTAGGCTAATTGAATTGCGGTATTATAACATTCACTTCATCCTCCGGATTTTGGTCATATGTAATAGTGATAACTCTCTGGTCTAACAACTTTTGAATATCCTCCTTCACAATAGGGCAATCAACCTCTCTTGAACAAAATTCACAAACATCATAATCATGCTGATGCCTAACAAAGGCAAGTCTTCTCAAACTCTGATGTAACCTGATCAACGACTCTCTTATGTGTTCAACTTGAAAAACTCGAAACTTTCCCGGACAACCTTCCACCATATTCACTGATGCTGCCCCATGTCGAGGCAAAGGATTATCTCTAACATTTGGATTAACATCCTTGAAAGACAAGATACCATTCTTAATCAACCTCTGCACGTCCGCCTTTAGAGCAAAACAATTCTCAAGGTTGTGCCCCGGCGACCCTTGATGATATTCACAAAACGGATCCGCCTTGTACCACGGAGAAGTACTATTTGGTGCGACAGGAGGAGGCTTTGTTGTTATGAGGTTCTTTCTGATAAGAGCAGGGAACAATTCAGTATAAGTCATAGGAATGGCATCGAATTGCGGTTTTCTTGGTGAACGGTTCTGATTGTTGAATGGATAAGCCTGTTGTCGAGGCTGCTGCTGAAATGGCCGTTGTTGAGTTGGTGGGGTTTGATGAGCTGGGGTCATCAAAGCTGGGCGGACAGTCGGAGTGATTGCCGCAACGTGAGAGTAACCTCTCCTTAGTCTTCCTGGGAACAATGGGCTGACATCCTGTTCTTTTCTTTTCGAGAAAACACTTCCAAACTTCTTAGTACTGCTGGACGGACTTCCTTCTTTAACCAAACGCCCTTCACGAATCCCTTCCTCTAACCGCATGCCCATGCTTACCATTTCGGTGAAGTCACTGGGTGCGCTGGCGATCATTCTTTCATAGTAAAAGGAACCTAACGTCTTCAAGAATATCTTAGTCATCTCTTTCTCCTCAAGAGGTGGATAGATTTGAGCAGCAATTTCACGCCACCTCTGGGCGTATTCCTTAAAAGATTCTCTGTCTCTCTGCGACATCGCCCGGAGTTGATCCCTGTCTGGTGCCATGTCAACGTTATACTTATACTGGTGAACAAAGGCTTCGCTAAGATCGTAGAAGTTGCGGATCCGAATGCTGTCTAAACCCATATACCACTTTAGAGCAGCACCCGTCAAACTGTCTTGAAAATAGTGAATCAGCAAGTCATGATCATCAGAATACGTAGACATCTTTCTCACGTACATAGTCAAATGACTTCGAGGACACGAATCACCCTTATATCTCTCAAAGTCTGGCACTTTGAATTTTGCTGGAATCTTGACATTCGGAACTAAACAAAGGTCATGCGTGTTCTTCCCAAACAAATCCTTCCCCTTTAACGCTCTGAGCTCCTTCTGCATTTCTTGGAATTGGTCCTGAAACTCTTCCATTCTATCAAAGAGACCCAAATTTTCAGCAGGCTCGGCAGGATAAGCAGGTTCATTCAAGTATGGCACGGAGTGAACCACAGGAGCGACAGTTGTCATTACCGGTTGCGGAAAAGGTGTTACAGACGGGATTACCGGCGGCATGGCAATTGTCTCTGGTTAAGGAAGAGACAAAGCAGGTTGAAACAAAGGCTGTACGACAGGCTGATACCCCTCTGGCACAAAGTTGTAAGGCATTCCCCACGGAAAACCTTTCGGCATCTGATGTTGAAGCGGAGAGTTGATTTGAGTCACAGACGTAGGAACGATGACAATCTCGGAAACCACAGTAGTTGAAGTCTGAGTCTCAGCAGCTGTAGTCGATGGTTGATTCTGAACAGCCACCAAACTTTCCACTAACGCAGTTAACTTTTCCATCTCGATACGAAGGGTAGCAACTTCCCCACGAAGCTCATGGTTTTCCTGTTCCAGATCTTCCATTTTCCTCTGACGATTGGCTCGAGTGTCGTGTCGGTGAGACAACTTGACAACCTTTGGAGTGGAAAAAGAAACAAGGATAAGACTCTAGAAAACATGTGAAGTGGAATGTTGGATGATGCATGATGTGTGATGCAAATGATGATTCATTTTAATAGTTTTTCAAGGAACTTCAATAATTTTGCACACATCAATGGTAAAGGAATTTGGAACAACAAAAACTCAATCCATTAATCAAAAGCGGTAAATTACAACTTACAACTTTGGAACAGCAAAACAATAAATTACAACTTTGGGATAACAACCCAATAATAAAGCAGTAAACTACAACTTTGGAACACGAGGCCCATAATAAAAGCAGTAAATTACAACTTTGGAACATGAAGTCCATAATAAAAGCAGTAAATTACAACTTCGGAACATGAAGCCTATAATAAAGCAATAAATTACAACTTTGGAACACGAGGCCCATAATAAAAGCAGTAAATTACAACTTTGGAACATGAAGTCCATAATAAAAGCAGTAAATTACAACTTCGGAACATGAAGCCTATAATAAAAGCAGTAAATTACAACTTCGGAACATGAAGCCTTTTTACAAAGTTTTACAAAATGATATCAATAAAATAAAACTAAAAGCTAAAGATCACTCAGAATCATCAGATGAAGGACCAAACACCAACTGTAACCGGAGCTTCCTGATCTTCTCTTCATAAAAGTTTTCCATCTCTTTCTTCTCAGCTACCAGTCGATCAATGATTTCCTTTTGTGGATTAGGAACGAGAGCAACACTTAACAAACCTTCCCTCTTTCTCTTCCTTTCACTAGCATACTTCTTCAGTAAAGCATCCTTTTGACGAAGCTTCTCATCATGATCAATGAACCAGCCGTCTTGAATAAAGAGTAAATCCTCCTTTTCCTTTAGCTGTCGAGTCAGGACTCGATTCTCATATTCAGACATATTGTACTTTTCTTTCCAAGCATCTCTCTCAGACTTCATCCTAGCCAGATTTCCTTGGTATTCTCCCATATTCTCGATGGGGATAACAACAGATGACGATGCAACGGTAGGGAATAAAGGTTTCTCAGGTTTATAGGGCATCTTGAGAGCACAAGCCCTAGCACGGACCCATTGTAGGTAAGGTTCCAAAGAATTAGCACCCCTATGTCCTAACATATCTCTCCCTTTCCTATGGATGTGGCGCCAAGCTCCTTCGATCTCCTTCTTAGCTGCCTGATGATCTTGTCCTTCTTGCAGAAAGAAACCACTCACATGGATGTTGTTTGGCTTGTCTCTCATCGGGTATCCAAACTGACGGCGCGCGAGAACAGGGTTATAATTAATTCCACCTTTCGTACCAAGAAGAGGCACGTTAGGAAAAGCACCACATCTATCGATGATCTTCACGTCGTAGTAAAATCGATTATACCAATCAATGTCGAAATGAGTGAGAGCCATAATCTTTGGCGCCCATCGCGGCTCCTTCTCGAGATCCCAGAAAACATCAGACCCAGGTAGATGAGAAACATACCACTGATACAGCAACGGTGCACAACAAATAATCATTCCTCCTTGATAAGAGTTTCGAAGATGGATGGAGTAGTAGGTATCTCCTAGCAGCGTAGGGACCAGATTTCCAATCAAGAAGATTCTGATGGCGTTGATATCCACAAACTTATCAATGTTAGGGAACAAGAATAGACCATAAGCGAGTAAAGCAAAGACGTCTTCAAAGGTAATAGTATCTTTTATCTCAGCGAAATGACGAGCTTTCCTCAACAAGAACTGCGCAGACAAACCTCGGATTCCCCCTTTTGTAGTCATGTTCTCCTCTATCTCTGATTTCTTCAAGTGGGTGATGGTCGCTATCTCGTGAGATTTGGGCTCCTCTTCTAATCCGGAAAAAGGAACACAGTCGGTGATCGGCAAACCAAGTATGTAGGAATACTCTTCTAAGGTGGGCATCAACTGGTAATCCAGAAAGGTGAAACATCGGTACAAAGGATCGTAGAATTGGACCAACGTACTAAGGATGCCTTCCTTCATCTTGCGCTTCATGAGAGGTATAATGGACCCATACCTTCTCTGAAAATCCGTCGGGTTCTCGATCTTAGGAATCAAACTCTTCAGTTCTTCAATCTCGGGCTCCTTAAAACTAAAACTTCGAGTGTTTCTCCTTCCAAATTCCATAATAATAGTACCCGAGATGTCTGCAAAAATCATTCCTAAGTTCCTTGAAAAACAAGTTTTTTACAAGAATGTTGATGAATGCATGAATGAATGATAATGCAACAGTTACACACAAGTTCACAAACATGGGGTTCAAAGGTTCAACGTTTCGGCATGGAGTCGAGGGTAAAGCCCACCCAAAGGTATGTACTAATGGTTCAATCACACCTGTAAGACAAGGTTCTAAAAGTTCCCAGAGTCTACATTCCTCCTTCGGATATTACCAACGTCTTGATTACTCAATAATTAGCAATATTCTCAAGAGAAACTCGTCCGAGCGTAGCATCGCGTAACAACTACTTCCGAATTACTCCGTTATAGTCTCCGCGCTACACCTAAAAAGGCCAAGATGGGTTAGGGTTCTACGGTCCTCAATTTCTCTGGCTCCTAGGTCGAAAATAATAATGTCTTCCCGATTACTCGGTAAACAAATATTAAGTTCAAGAGGGCCTTCCATTGAGTGGGGGATCTCATGCCTCCTTCTTTGGGATTACTCCCTCAAAGTTAACATGACTATACCGCCCGTCCTATTCCTTAAGTGTAACTTAATCCGGGTATAGGATTCGTCCTTTGCAAAAAACCCAAACACCCCAATATAAACAAATCAAATAATAATAAAACAGATAAACAAATTAGGCTTAACCCACTTAGGGATGGACCAGCAAGAGGTCAATCTGTCCCCAGCAGAGTCGCCAATTCTGTAGCGATAAAAAATGTAGCGGGGTAAATCGGAGATCGAATTATTGATTAATTCTTCTCACAAAAGCAAGAGTCACCACCGTGCTTTATTATTTCCAAGGGAAAAGGGGAAAGAGCGAAATAAAACCCTAAATATGCGATGTAAAATAATACTTCCTAAAAGTAATAAAAATACAAGGCATTTTTGAAAAAGAGATCTATGGTTCGGGGGTTGGTTATACAATGGGAAGGTATTAGCACCCAATGTATCTATAGTACTCTATAGGAACCTTTTGAAATATCTGTTTATTGAAATGTTCGTTTGTTTGATCGAAATAAATTGTTTTGGCCGAAAAGGGATACGGACGGGTTTTTGAAGGTACGACGACCTAATGTCGAAGTTTTGGCTCAAAAGGTATAAGTTTTGAAAAGATTGAGTTTTGGGGGGAAAATTGTCTTAAGCTTTAATGAAATGCAAAAATATTCGCGTTATCGGACTTGAGGACATGATGTCAACAAATTTAATCGTTTTTTCCCTTGGATTTAGACGTAAACGGAATGAACAAATAAAGACCAAATAATTAACAGAAAAATTATACAGATAATGATATATAATAATTAAATAAAAGACTAAGTGTGTGAACATGCATTTTTATGTTTTTATCTAATGTTAATAACGCAAGAGAATTAAATAAAATGTTTTTTAGTTCTTAAATTCTATTTTTTTTATATTTTTGTATTAGTATTAACTAAAGCGAGGGAAATAATTTAAAGAAAATAACATGTTTTTTATTTTAAATCATTTTTATTTTTTATATGTTTTTTTAATATTTTTATTTTTTAGGTATTTTTGGTGTTAATATAAAGTATTACTTAGTAAATAAATCTAAACTAAATTAAACTTTAAAAGTTATTTAACTAAACCTAATAAAAAAGATATTAAAATTACTAGATTAAACCTAATGTTAAACTAATAAAGTGATCCAATTATTTAAAAATTGTTTTTTATTAAATTACATCTATTATTTAATTAAGTTTTACTAATTAACTAAATTAATAAAACTAAAAAAACTAAAGAAAACAAATAGAAGTCAAGAATCAAAAAGGGGGGTAAAAATATAAATAAAGCAATGGGCCAAAGGGCTTAAGGGGGGCCTAATCAGAAAGCAACAGAAATAGGGGGGCGTATGAGAAATTCGTAGGGTTTAGGCGTGGAAAAAGGGGTGAGGCCCAAACATTCTGACTTTGCTTAAGGGTTAAACATGTTTTAGTTTGTATTAGGGTTAGCAAAAGGTTTACAGCGCCGTTCATCCTCTCGTTCGCGCGTTCGTCTTCTTCGCCTTCTTCTTCTCCCCTCATCTCTGAGTCCCTTGCCACGGCCACCAGCAACCTCCACTTCTTCTTCCCTCCAACGACAGCATTATGGCGATTGATTTAAGGTACAATTCGTTTTCTATTTTGTTAGGGATTTTAAAAGGGTTTTGTTACGATTTTGCATGTTTGTGATTTTTTTGTTTATTTGATTCTTACTCCAAATTGTTATTGTGATTTGAGGCATATGACAGAAAAAGAGGGGGAAAAGCTACCTGGAGACGGGGGAGGGAGGTTGGGGCGAGCTAGGAGGCCGAGACGGCGAGGAATACGCGTGATGCTTGCTTCGGACTACCGGTATTTCGTTCTTATTTTTGTTTGATGATGAGTAAAACTGAAAACTTTTGTGCAATATGTTCTTCTCTTCTGCCTTTACCTTGCTTTGCTTAAACTGTGGCCTTCGAATACTTTTCTCTCTTCTTCTTTTGCTGTGATTTCGTACGCTTTATTAATGGCCTGTGATGATTACTTCTGAGGCCTTCTCCGTGTGCTTGAAAATGCCATCGTTGAAAAATTTGTTTTGATTGGCTTTCCTATGTTGATGCTTGACTGCTTCTTCCTTCTTCTTTACTGTGATTTTGTTGCCTTTTGGTGTTAGTCCATGATGATGTATCTGAGGCCTTCAACAAATTCTGGTTTTTTGCTTTTGGTTTAAGGTTGAAGGTGTTCTTGGTTGTAAGGCTTTACTGGTTTGGTGAGGCTTGACAGGTTTTTAGTTTGTGGCCTAAGGTTGTTCTGGTTTATGGTTACTGGTTTACGCAGGTTTAGGCCATGGTTAAGGTTTTGATATGGTTTAGGCCAAGGTTTTATGGATGGTACAGGTTTGGTGATGGTTATGCAGGTTAATGGTTTTAGGCCATAAGGTTGTGTTTAACAGGTTATGGAACAGGTTGGTGGTTTATGAGATAGCAGGTTCTTTATGGTTTAGGCCATGTTGGTTTGATGGTTTAGGACATAAGGTTGGAGAGTTTGAAAAGGTTTTATGGTTTAAGCCATGGCTTTTACTGGTTTTATGCAGGTTTTATGTATACTGGTTTTGGTTTATCAGATTGAATAGGTTTTTGATATTGGACTTGGGACTTTTTGCCTTGGTTTGTATATGTTTGACAGCTTTTAGTGTTTGAAGGTTTTCGGTTTTGGAGGCTTCAAGCAGGTTATCAACTCTTGAATGTTTTAAGGAGTTTTTTGTGTTATATATTTTGGCCTTCCTATCCCTAAAGTTTACGTTACAGGTTGTATGTATTGGTATCTTTCTTGATACTCTGCACCATACTGTTTTATCAGTTCTGTCCACATTCCTTTTTTTTATGCTTTCTTTTTTCTTATGAGATGCTGCTACAGTTTGTTTTGTATCTCTTTCCTGCCTAAACCAAAACCTGTAAAACCATACTTATTTCTCTCTTCTCTCTCCTCAATACAATTTGACATAAAAATGATGTTATGCTGTACTTGTTCTGAAATTGCATAGGCTAGAAAATGATGAGAATAGAAAATACATTGCTTGCAAAAATTGTTTTAAACTGCACATTTGCTTTTAAAACTGCATGCTTCTCTTTGACTTGCAATGTAACAGTAGAGGAGCCTATTTTTTTTTGACTTCTTCTTACCTCTTGGCATAGTTTATGTTGCACTTGCTTGCATATGTAATTTGATTATGCATATGCTGTTTGAAATATGCAGTGGACTTTTGAAAATGCAATGGATTTTTAATTATGCAGTTTTGAAAACAAAATGAATTTGTGCATCTTTTAACTTGTGCAGTTTATTTTTGAAAATAAAAATTCACCCCTTTTTGTGAACCGGGAGAAATCCAGTGATTTGCAAAAAGGGTAAAACTGATTCCAGCCGTTTGCTTTTAATGATGAACACTAAATTAATTTTTTTGCTTTTAATTATATTCGTTTCTGACTTTTCTTTTAATTCTTTTGCAGGTAAAATTAAATGAGCAGACAAAGAAGCATTGGACAGAAGATGAAGATTTAGAACTTAGGAAAAAAAATAGGATAGCTTTTATTTCATTTTAAACTTTGTAAAAATTATTATTGTAAATACGTTGTAAATAAATACAGTATTTACACAACAATTGTACAATTAGAATAAAATGAATAAAATTCTATTATTTTCCAGTTAATTATTTTCTTCTTTCCAATTATTTATTTTATCATTTATAATTCTTTAAATTATATAATAACTGAAAATCAAATTCCAATTATTTAAATTTAGAATGATAAATAATTAAACAAACATCATTGATCAATTAAATTCTCTTCAATTAATTATTTCATTATTTATAATTCTTCTAAATTATAATAACTGAAAATAAAATTTCAATTATTTAAACCTAGAACAATAAATAATTAAATAACATCGTTTGATCAATTAATAACCTTCTTTTCAAATATTTATTTTATTATTTAAAATCTTTAAATTATATAATAACTGAAAAGAAAATTCCAATTATTTCAATTTAAGATAATAAATAATTAATAAACATTGTCTGATCAATTAATATACCTCTTTTCAAATATTTACTTTATTATTTATAAATCTTTAAATTATATAATAACTGAAAAATAAATTCCAATTATTTAAATTTAAGATAATAAATAATTAATAAACATTGTCTGATCAATTAATAAACTTAGTGTTCAACAAATAAACAGCTCTCGACTTGAAAAAGTTATGAATTTTAAATCTGCTTTGAAAATTGATAAAAATAGGTCAAAACCCTTGCAATGTAATGATGCAGATGGGAGATGGTATCTTAGGTCAAAATTTGGGGTACAACAGGTATGTCGGGCTAATGCGAAGATAAAAAAATTTCGGTATGGCTAAATAAAGCGAAGAATTTGAATCGAGACATAACATAAAAATTTACTAGTTTATAAAAGATGGAAAGGTACCTCTCCCACACTAAATCCGACATTGTCCTCAATGTTGCGGTATATAGGCGAGGAAGTACAATTACAAAAACAAACGGAAAGGAAATGAAACAGAAAAATAATAAACTACATAGAAAATAAAGAAAAACTACTGGTGACCACGTCCTCTACTCCTGGTGCGAGAGCGTCTGGTAGGAGTGGCTTCTGTATCAGTATCCTGGTAACCAAGGGTACTGACGTCCAACCTTAAGGCATTGAGCTCTGACAGGGCCTCATCCAACCTCTCATTCATGCTCCGTTGTCCAGTCAAGATATGAGTGTTTTGAGCGCATAGATACTCATATTGCTCATGTTGTCTTCTTTCAAGCACTGCGCTCATTTGATTTTTCATATTAATGGCGCGGAGGACCTCTTCAAGAGTAATAGGAGGTGGTGCAGATGAATGTCCTGGAATGTCGTGGACGGGAGGAGCACTGTCCAGCTCTTCTTGCATTTCGTCCGTGGGGGCATTAGGCTGGTCTTCATGAGTAGGAGCATGCCCCGCGGGTGCTGCAGGATCGAATAACCAGTTAGCTCGATTTCGTGGATCGATTCGGTCCCTGCAAGGCAAAGTGATGTTCTGATAAACAGTGTTTCTGATCACAGGGTAGAATCTGCCATCCTCCCGTTCATAAATGAGATGTGCGGCCTTGTAGTGATCCAAAGTCAGCAAAGCCGGTGCCATAGAAGGCATATCCGCGAGAGCAGCACCATAGTTTAGAGCTATGGAAAGTGAAGTGACCAGCCCTCCGAAATAAAAGGGTTTTCCGCCTCTAGCAAAAATAGAGTGGATATGAGCCAGTAAGAACGGGGCATCATTGATCTTTTGCCGGTGAGTGTGCAATGCATGAAGAAAAGCTCCTTGGAGTTGAGCTTGTGATTTCTGTCTCGGGCGAAGATGGTGTTGCAGAGGATGCGGTGAAAGTATCGGATAGTCGGATTATGAATATATGTGGCGTTGAGGTGGTCGTAAGATCCGGCACGAATGTTCGTTATACTGTGCCATAAATTAAAAGCTTCCTCGCCGAAATTATCCGGCACCCGGAGGTGAACACCTTCTTCAAAACAGAAACTGAGCAGCCGTGCGAAATCGGTTTGGGACAGTTGATGCTCAGTGCCAAACATACGAAATTTGGCCACGCCTGAGAGTTGGTTTGTGGCACCAGAGGGAGTAATGTATGCAAAGGAACTCAGAAACTCAAAGGTGAGAGTTTCATAAATGGGTTGCGGTTGGAGGCACAAGTTCCATAAGCTCACATTCTACAAAAGTTGTCGGACGCTGTCTAGGAGTCCCAAATTCCTCAAACAATCAAGGTCAACATACCGGGTAGGTTGGAGACCGCGGCGTTGGAACTTCTGGAATTTGAGTCGTTGGGTTTCACCTTGCTCGCCGGCTCTGAAAGTGAGATTGGGGATTTGCTGGTTGTTAGCCATATTGCATGCAAGAGATTGAATCGTGAAAATGGTTTGGAATGTGGATTGACTAGTGGGTGATGGAGTTTAAGTGTTGGAGCATTGGAATTTAAGAGAAAATTTGAATGGGTAGTGTTACGGTTTTGGGAAAAAGGGAAGAATTAATGGAAGGTGGAACGGCTTCTGTAATAGTAGAATCTACTATTGGGCGCGCGTGACGACCGTCACAATGGGCAGACGGGTGTAACACGGTGAAACGCGTGTTACGCTCGTCATGGGGACATTACGATCGTTACGGGTGCAAAGAATCATATTTATGAAATGAACGAAACAGTATAATTCCAAAACATTATAACACAATAATTCAATACATGCAGAGTATTTCCAACATACATCGTATAACAAAATTTTGCAAAATGATAATATTGACAGTGAATATAATATTTGATGTAACCCACAGTAAATTTAATGAAAATGAAAATAAACTGAAAATGAAATAAAATGAAAATAAACTGAAATTGAAATAAATATATGTTTCTAACAGAACTTTAAAAACTGTAAAGAGTAAACTTGTTTAACATGAAATCATAAACTGCCTAGAAACATAAAACACAAGGTAAAAATAAGTGCTGATTCTACTGCTTCATCCCAGTCGCGTCTTCAAATCTTCAAAAGCTGCATTTATGTGGTAAAACTGCTCCACGGTTATATCAGTTAAGCCTATCACGTCCATACGCATACCCTTCAACTCGTTATTGATTCCATTGATGTCCGTCTGGTAAACATCCAGTGTAGAAAAGATCTTATTCAAATTTTCAGCATATTCCCCTTTTGTTATTGCAGGGGAATCAACATCCTCTACGATGTTGTTACCATCATGGTAACCAGGAGGGGTCTCGGGGTCACTCTCATCAGACATTGTGGTATCATAAACTTGGTAGGATTGTGGTGTCTCAGGTGTCGAAGGGTGGTCGGGAGGGTTAAAATCATACAGCCAATTGTCGCGATTGTGGGCACTCGTTTTGGCATGGTTAGGAAGTGTAAATATCGTGAATACTTCGTCCCTTATCAAGTAATCGAAGGGTGCAGGACCTAGGTTACCTATTATTCGTAGGTGGAAACAAAAATCATGGTTCATAGGGCAGATTGAACCAAATTGTGTACACCAATGTAGCTAGTATCTAAGTCCGAGGGCGTTAGCAATCATGGTAACCAGGCCTCCTATGATGATTGGCTCCCTAGGGTTCTCAGAAATGCGGGAAAAGGTATGCATTAAGAATGGCACTGCATTTACAGGTCGGCCCTAGGTCATACACTGCAGCATAAATATCCCATCTTTAGATACTGCAGTGCGGTTCTGTTCTTTTCCGAAAATGGTATGTGCTAGAATCTTATGGAAATAACGGATAGCGGGGTTGTGTATTTCATTATTATCCATGCTATCTGGCTCAGGGTGGTAGTTTCCGGTTAAAGTCCCCCAAAAATAGTCTAGCTCAAAATCCATTAACTCTGTCTGGGTGGTGGAAAAAGCAAAAGGTCCGCTAGGGAATCCTAGAAGGTCGGCTAATTCTTTATGGGTGTAAGCAAATTCAATACCAAATAACCTGAAGGCTATAAATCCCTTTCTAGTTCTGAAACCGCGCTCAGGTATGTGAACTAAGGAGCTCATAAATTCAAGGGTGAGCTCGCGGTATGTAACAAACCTAGATTTAATGTGGGCTTTTTCCCACCCCAGCTGGCTAAATAGATAATGGACACTATCCTTAATGCCTAAAGTGTCCATTGTTGGTTCATCATAATATAAGGTCATATCAATATTTTTGTGTGATAATTCCTCAAACCTCCTCATTTGGTTTCTGCCTCTAAAAGTGGTTTCCATAGTAAATAGCAAAGGGGGAAAGCAAATCAGGGGAGAAGGTAGGATAGAAAAAGACTTTTTTCAGAAAACCTGTAAAGTTGTTTGAAAATCAGCAGCAGTTGTATAAAGTTTTTTTTAGGAAAAATGAAAAAGAAAATAATGAAAATAATGCTTTAAAAGAAATAAATGTAGAAACGGAATAGAAAATCAAAATAAAAATAAAAACAAACAGAAAAAATAACAAAAACAAATAGGTGGGTTGCCTCCCACTAATCGTTGTTTTTAACGTCGATAGCTCGACGGCTTAGGAGTGCAAGCACTCATGGTGGTTCTCTCGAGAATGACTCCTCGGTTGAACTTTTAGTAATCATCGTTTTCCATGGCCACTTATCAAGCCATCTCACATATCCCTCACCTTTTCTTTTCTTTCTTTTGTGGGGTGGTTCATTCTTTTAAACTTGTGGTTGTGGTTCTGGATCTATCCTAAGTATCCTATTTTCAAGTTTGGGCTTAGTGATTTCGTCCACCACCTCAAAGGTTAACCTTACCTTCTTAACAGTAATTATATCCCTAGTTTCACGGTCCTCTAATTTTCTCTTTTTATGCAAGACTTCCAACAAGGGTGCATTAGTGTGGATATTTTCCAATACCTCCATATATGTTTTAGATTGGGAGTCTATCTGAGCTTCCATAAAACTTTTCGAGAAAGGAAACAGTGGGGTATAGGGATGAGGCATAACAATAGGTGCTCCCTTCTCTACCTCTTCTACAACCTCCCTTTTAGATGGTGTTGGAGGGTTTTTCTCAATCTTTACTCTTTTCTCATTTGAACTTTCCTCAATCACATCATCACTCTCCTCAACCTCATTATCACTCTCCTTAGGATTTTCAACTTGTTTTTCACTACTGGTTGTTACAACATCCAATTTCTCCTCAGGGAAGGGTCCTAGAGGGTTTTTTTCAATCTGGGAGATTTGAGTCTCTAAGGCTATGTTGTGAGTCGCGAGCGACTCAACCACAGTGGTCAGTTGCCTAAGGTTTTCACTGTTTTGAAGACTTTGTTTTCTAAACTCTTCGTTCTGGACAGTTTGTGTCTCTACAAAGTGCTCTATCATAGATTCTAACCTAGAGTGAATTAGCATCGCATTGGAATCCTCCATTGATGTTTCAAAGTTGAAATCATGTGATTCTTCTGATTCTTCAAAGTGAGTTAGAGTCGTATTTTGTGTTTCCACAAAGCGCTTTGTCATCATTGATATTTCATTAAAATTTTCCATTAATATTTTGAGGTCGGATTTATAGGGTTCTTACGTCTCCTCGAAATATTGGGTGTAGTGATTGTAGGGGAAATTTGGTTGAGGATAAGTTTGGTTGGAATTATAATATTCTTGCGATTCCTCAAAACGTTGGGATTGGTGGTTGGAAAGGTAATTCGGGTGAGAATGAGTCTGTGACGCATTGAAATTCTCCAATAGTATTTCGAGGTCAAATTTATGGGATTCTTGTGATTCCTCGAAATACTCGGAGTGGGAGTTGTAGAAAATTTTTGGGTGATACATAGTAATTGGGACAAGATTTGTAGATGCAAAGACTCGCTTCGGGAGTGAGTATTTGGCATACAAATCGAAAGAGGGTTTCTGTTGACTAATCAGTCCCCGGCAACGGCGCCAAATACTTGATCGGGACTTTATGAGTCTATTGGGATACTAACTGCAAGAATACAATTTAATCGTTCTAGTTTTAAATGATTATCGAATCCACAGAGACTGAGGATCAATCGCATACGATCTAATGCTACAATTGTTTAACTAAGCGATGAATATTTGGTTTTAAGGGGGAAATAGTTTAATTAAAAATAATAGTAATAGTTATACCGGTATGTGATAGTCGGACTTCAGGAATTCGGTGGATCGCTTGGCCTATAAAGTATTTCGGTAAAAACTAATTGTTCAAAAACCTGAGACATACACTCTCGTGTTCATGAAATAAGTCATGCTACTAAACCTAGTGGATGCACTTTAAATTTAATAACACTTTTTGAAAACAATTTGACTTTAATTAATTTATTAAAACACTCTCGTGTATTTAAAAATTAATGTTTCGTTACCATTATCTGGGTTGAACCCCAGCTCTCACATGCAGGTTCTTGCCTTAATTAATTTCCCACTCTCGTGGCAAAATCGTGTTAATTATCCTCTCACTCTCGTGACAAGGGTAGTTAAATTAAACATGGAAATTGGAAACCAGAAATTTTTTTATAAATGTTTTTAGCCAAGTTATCACTGAATTCTTTCGGTACTTAGGAGTCACATACCGGTACAATTAATTTAGCCGGACATAATATATTTAATAACTATGGAATTTAAAATATAATCCGTAAAAATAAATGACATAACACAAGAATAAATAAATATCAATTTCATAAAAAACCTAGAAATAATGTTGTTGTGGTAATCTTGGATGCTTATAAATTCCTTGCAATTCAATCGAAATCTATAACTTTGTTAATTCTTAGATGAAGAATTAACACTCTAAAAACTAATTCTGGAAATAAAAATTACAGTACGAATGAAAATGGTTCAAAAATAAATAATATAGTTTAATGTAGAAAAGCAGCAATTTTGGTCTCTGGAAAAATTCTTCGACCATCATCCATTGCACTACCACATATATATAGAAGAAAATATTGCAGTTGAGAAAATCTTGGAAAAGGCTTGAGTGGAGTAAGACCAGGATGCATGGTTACTGAGTGGAGGAAATATAGGAGAAGAATTTTGCCCTCACTTTGCCCACGTCTCCACTAATTCGTAATGTTCCTCTTTACGCGTGTGACAGTCGTCACAGGTGGGTGACGGTCGTAATGCGCTTAAATAGCGCATTACGCTCGTCAATGATGTGTGACGAGCGTTCTTTCTAGTTGGGGAGGCGTGACGGTCGTCACAGGGCGTGACGGTCGTCACAGGGTGTGACGGTCGTCACAGGGTGTGACGATCGTCACAGCTACAAAATCTGCAGACTTTGCAGATTTGGTTCTTTCTCCTCTATTTCTTGGTTAGCTTCCTTCATGTGGTCCTTTTTCACTGATTTGAGTTGACACATGTTGTAACTGTGAAAAGAAACAAAAACTTGGAATAATCGGGAGTTAGACGACTCAATGTATTATAAAAATCAGTAAAAAGCGTAGTAATTATATGATACGATTTCTCGTTATCAGTTGTTACTGAAGTTGTTGCTGTTATGTTTTCATATTGATGATATTTACAAATATGCGATGAAGATGAATGCTGACTTTTTGTTGTAGTGAGTGAGTTTATAAAAAGAGTGTGGTGTTTTAAAGGTTGGTGGTGTATTATTGAATGTGAGTGAAGTAGATAGGTTGTTTGAGAATTTAACAAGGTCTGCTGAGTTTATGGTTGAAGTAGGTTGAATGATTATGGAAAGGGAAAGACTATAATGTATTGGTGTATGCAAAGGTTGGGAGGATTGAAGTTGTGATGAAGATGGAAGGTTGTAAGTTAGTTTTTGTGGGTGGTTGATCGGGACTTTATGAGTCTATCGGGATACTAACTGCAAGTATACAGTTTAGTCGTTCTAGTTTTAAAAGATTATCGAACCCACAGAGACTGTGTATCAATCGCATACGATCTAATGCTACAGTTTTGTCTAACTAAGCGATGAATATTCGATATTTGGGGTAGACAATTTAGTTTTAAAAGTAATAGTACTAATTATACCGGTATGTGATAATCGGACTTAGGGAATTCGATAAATCGCTTGGCCTATAAAGTATTTCGGTAAAAGCTAATTGTTTAAAAACATGAGACATACACTCTCGTGTTTATGAAATAAGTCATGCTACTAAACCTAGTGGATGCACTTTAAATTTAATAACACTTTTTGAAAACAATTTGAATTTAATTAATTTATTAAAATACTCTCGTGTATTTAAAAATCAATGCTTCGTTACCACTATCTGGGTTGAACCCTAGCTCTCGCATGCAGGTTCTTGCCTTAATTAATTTCCCACTCTCGTGGAAAAATCGTGTTAATTAACCTCTCACTCTCGTGACAAGGATAGTTAAATTAATATTGGAAATTGGAAACCAGAAATTGTTTTATAAATATTTTTGGCCAAGGTCTTATTGAATTCTTTCAGTTCTTACAGTCACATACCGGTATTAATAGTTTAGCCAGACATAATTAACTTAATAGTAAATAAGTTCAAAATACAATTCATGGCAATAATTGGCATATTATAGAAAACAAATAAATAATAAGTGCAATATAAAAAACCTGGAATTACATATGCTATAGTAATCTTGAGGTAATACAGTAATCCAAATCTTCAAGCTTGACTTACAGTAGAAATTCGTGTTAATTCTTGTAAGAAGAATTAACACTTAAAAATAGAAACTAAGGCTTGAATGAAAATTACAGGGAATTGAAAGCAGAATTGCAAAACAAAATAATTTGGAAATAACTGTAAAAAAATAAAATAAGTATTTGCTGAGTAAAATTCTTCGACCCTTGGACTGTGCCTTGGTACTCATATATATAGCAGGAAAAATCAGCAGTTTTAATTTTGAATTCTTGAGGAAGTCTTCGTGGAGAAATTCTAGGAGCAGTAGTAGTTGTGGCAATAAAATAGGAGGTTCAGTAGAAATAGGAAGAATTATTCTTCCCTTCACGCCCACGTCTTCAATTATGCGCAACGTCCTCCTTCACGCGCGTGATGGTCGTCACAGGTGGGTGACGATCGTCACACGCTGAAGTGGTGTCTTACGCTCGTCACAGGGGCGTGACGACCGTTTCCTTATGTTGTGGGGTGTTACGCCCGTCACAGGGGCGTGACGACCGTCAGGCATCCAGAAGTCCACACTTTGTATTTTTTTATTCTTTTTCTCTTTGTTTTTCGTCTAGCTTTCTTCATGTTGTCCTTTTTCATTGATTTGAGTCGACAAGTGTCACACCTGCAAAAAAGACAAATAATATCGGAATAATCGAGGGTTAGACGACTTAATGGAATATAAAATCGGTAAGAAGTATGTTAATTATACGATATGTTTTCTCGTTATCAAATTCCCCCATACTTAAACCTTTGCTTGTCCTCAAGCAAATAGTCATTCGAAAGGTCGGACAAGTTTTCGTCAAGCGCATAAGCATGACATACCTTTGGATTTTTAAAGTGGTTTCGGGAAATCCTCGTTGGTTCGGCCAATACTTGAGTAAAACACTAAAGATACGCTAATGACGCAAGCAATAAGCTTACCCGTAGACTTCCATTTTAAACGAGCTATCCAACAGTTCCGTTATAACTCTGCCCGGAGTTCCTCGTATCTATTTCACCCAGTTTCATTCTGGCGTAATCACATTAAGCCCTTTGCCTTAGCACGCACATAGTGGAGTAACCGGTTAGTGACTTTGATCCTTTAGCACGGGGTCTGGTACATGAATGTGGCAACCCTACATATTTTATCCAAATTGGAGGTTGTGGGGGATCGGGCCGTAGCACGCCCTACCGAGTTCAGAACCAGATACCTCTGAACCAACCAACATTGGATTTCTTCATTATTTTCTCAGCTCTTATACGTGCCCGTATATTTTGGTACACAGATTTTCCTTTCTTTTTGCAGCGAGATATGAAGGATATCTTTAGAATCAGGCATGAAACACTTATATTCATCGATTCTCCACGTGGTTTGTGTCAAGACGGTGCTGACTGCTAGTATAAACTACTAGGGGTTACTTCTAGAACTTGAAACTCCGAATATCGGTATAATGGTTATTGAAACGGATCGCGTAAGTAGGAAGTCCACGGTGACAGAACCGTATCGATCTTGTTATGTCGTTTTCGGCTTCCTCAACTGGGATTTCATTAAAGTAGGTATGTCGGGCTAATGCGAAAATAAAAAATTTTCGGTATGGCAAAGTAAAGCGAAGAATTTGAATCGAGACATATCGTAAGAATTTACTAGTTTTATTAACGATTGAAAGGTACCTCTCCCACACAAAATCCGACATTGTCCTCAATGTTGCGGTATATATGCGGGGAAGTACAATTACAAAAACAAAAAGGAAAAGAAATGAAACAGAAAAATAACAAATTACAAAGAAATTAAAGAAAGACCAACTACTGGTGACCACGCCCTCTGCTCTTGGTGCGAGAGCGTCTGGTAGGAGTGGCTTCAGCGTCAGTGTCTTGGAAGCCATAGGTGTTCATATCTATCCTCAAGGCGTTAATCTCGGACAGCGCCTCATCCAACCTCTCATTCATGTTTCGCTGCCCAGTCAAGATCTGAGCGTTTTGGGCGCACAGAGACTCAAACTGGTCAGCTTGCCTCCTTTCAAGCGCCGCATTCATTTGATTCTGCATGTGGAGGGCACGGAGGATGTCTTCAAGATTGATAGGAGGAGGTGCAGATGAGGATCCAGGGATGTCGTGGACAGGCGGATCACTATCCAACTCTTCTTGTATATCGTCTGCGGCGGCTGCAGCTTGGTCTTCGTGGGCAGGTGCAGGCTCTGCGGGAACTTCAGGGTCGAACAACCAGTTTTCTCGGTTACTTGGATCGATTCAGTACCTGTTCGGCAAGATGATATTCTGATAGACGGTATTCCTAATTACGGGGTGGAATCTGCCGTCTTCCCGCTCGTAGATGAGGTGTGCGGCTTTGCAGTGATCCAAGGTTAGCAAAGTCGGTGCCATAGAAGGCAAGGTTGCAAGAGCAGCACCATAATTCAGACCAATGGCAATAGAAGTAACCAACCCTCCGAAATAGAAAGGTTTTCCACCTCTAGCACAAATAGAGTGGATGTGGGCGAGTAGGAATGGGGCGGCATTTATCTTTTGCCCAGTGAACGCACAATGTAGAAAGAAGAGCTCCTTGGAGTTGAGCTTATGGTTGTTGTCACAGGCGAAGATGGTGTTACTAAGAATGCGATGAAAGTAGCGGATGGCCGGATTGTGGATGTGGGTAGCGTTGAGGTGGTCGTAGGACCCGGCACGGATGTTCGTTAAACTGTGCCACAAGTTGAAAGCCTCCTCATTAAAACTGTCTGGTACCCGAAAATGAGCACCTTCATCCGAACAAAATCCCATAAACCTCGCGATGTCGGATTGAGGCAACTGATGCTCAACTCCGAACATGCGAAATTTTGCCACGCATGATAATTGGTTTGTGACACCCGGCGGAGTGAGGTAAGCGAACGAACTCAAGAACTCAAGAGTAAGAGTTTCGTAGATTGGTCTTGGTTCGCGGCAGAGGTTCCACAAATCCACGCTTTGTAGTAATCGGCGGACACTGTCGAGTAGTCCCAAACTTCGTAGGCAGTCGATGTCAACGTACCTTGTGGGTTGGAGACCTCGACGTTGGAATTTTTGATACTTTGCTCGTTGATTCTCCCCAGGTTCGCCGATTCTGAAATTGATAACTTGAGCGTTTGGGTTGTTTGCCATGGTGATAAAGGATTTGATTTGGGAATGTGAGAATGGGAGATTGTGAGGATGTTAATTTGGTGTTGGGAGTTTAGAAATTGGAAGGAAAATGGATTGACTAGGTGATTTTTCGTGTGGTGTGGTGATAATGGAGAAGGAAAAAAATGGGTTTATAAGGAAGAAGGTTGGAACGGTTCTCTGTAACAGCCGTTGGTTTCTGTCTGTGTGACGGTCGTCACAGGGTTGTGACGCTCGTCACGAAGCAAAGAGGCGCGTTATGCATTTATTAAATTGAAGTTTATTTTTTATTTCTTTCCCAATTTACTGTTTACTGTTTACTGTCTATGTTTTATTTATTGTTGTTATTTACTGTTATTTACTGTCTATTTTCGTTAGATTTAAAACTTTAATTATCTAAAATAATTAATTAAAACAAACATTTCAAATAAACCAAAAAAATATATATATAAATTCTTCAAAACAAAATTCCAATTACCAAGAAAAATAATAATAATAATAATAAACTCATCAACGGTCCTGTAACGGATCTTTCATTTAAGACTCTGTCCGCGTTACGCTCGTCACAGGGGTGTGACGGTCGTAACGCAGACAGAGTCTTAAATGAAAGATCCGTTACAGGACCGTTGATGAGTTTATTATTATTATTATTATTATTTTTCTTGGTAATTGGAATTTTGTTTTGAAGAATTTATATATATATATATATATATATATATATATATATATATATATATATATATATATATATATATATATATATATATATATATATATATATATATATATATATATATATATATATATATATATATATATATATATATATATATATTTGGTTTATTTGAAATGTTTGTTTTAATTAATTATTTTAGATAATTAAAGTTTTAAATCTAACGAAAATAGACAGTAAATAACAGTAAATAACAACAGTAAATAAAACATAGACAGTAAACAGTAAACAGTAAATTGGGAAAGAAATAAAAAATAAACTTCAATTTAATAAATGCATAACGAATTGTTTCAAAGTAAAAATGATGATAATGTTGAAATAATGTTGAAATAATGTTGAAATAATAACTAAACTAAAAATCCCTCCCACACAGAAATTTACAGTGTCCTCACTGTACGTAAAAATGCAAGAGAGAAAGCAAGGAGATAACGATGGAAACTCTAGCCACGGGGTGGTGGAAACAAATGCTGATGCATATAATCCAACTGATCAGTCACCAAGTCCATAAAGGTAATAAAATCCACCCTAAGGGAAGTCAGCTCGCCCCGCATGTCCGTAATGGCCGCATGAAGGGAGTCCAGGGTAACAGCAGGTGAAGGTGGAGTAGTCTCAGGAGCTTGAGGTGCGGTCTCGGCGGAAGTAGCCTCCTGTTCCCAAGGATCAGGGAGATCATGGTAGCCTGGCGGTGTAGCAGGATCTTCTTCAGCATTAGCATTGTTAGGAACCTCATAGATGTCGACTGTAGATGGTGAAGAGGGTGGTGAAGCAGGGTAGTGAAGATCAAACAGCCAATTATCCCGGTTGTGCACACTGGTTCTTGGGTCAGGCAGCTTAAAATGATGGACGATCTGATGATTAACTAGCAAGTCAAATGAATTTGGTCCAAGGTTTCCAATCATGCTAGTGTTGAAACAAAAAGCAATGTCCATCGGCTTTATGCCATAAAGCGGAGCAGAACCGAGCATAGGCCGGCGGAGTCCAATGGCGTTAGACAGCATGGTGACTAACCCACCTAACAAAATCGGTGCATTTGGGGTCTGTATGATCCGCTCCATGTTCGCGAGCATATAAGTTGCACCGTTCACAGGACGGTTTTGAGATGCACAATACATGATAAACAGCTCATCGCGGGATACATAGGTGACATTTTGCTGTTTGCCGAAGATAGTGTGGGCTATGATCTTGTGAAAATACCTGATAGCCGGGTTATGAATGCATTCAGAGTACAGATCTGACGGCTCAGGATGGTTAACACCAGCTATGCTTCCCCAGAAAAAGTCAAGCTCAGATACAGGTAAAAGGTTCTCTTGTGTCATGGTAATAACATCGGGTCCAAAAGGGAACCCAAGAAGCTGGCTAAACTCTCGCAGGTTGTAAGTGTAATCCATGTTAAACATTCTAAATGTAATCAACCCACTGTTGAATCCCATTCCATGATTTGGAATGAAACTCAAAGTGCTGAGAAACTCCAGAGTCAGCCTTTTGTAGGTACAGAACCTCCGACGGATAGGGGCAGTGTCCCAACCAATCTGGTGCAGCAGGTACATGACACTCTCGGGAATGCCAAGGGCAGCCATAGCATGATCATCTGCATATATAGTAGGACACATCTCCCGGTCACCCAGATCTGCGAACCTTCTTCTCTGGTGTCGGCTTCGCAATTTGACATTCATAAAGTTAGCACAATCCATGGCGCGAGATGTGAGAGAAAAAGAATTACCCCCCTGAAAATATTTGAAAAATGTTTGAAAGAAAAGGAAATTAAGTAAGTATTTTCGGGTTAAGAAATTGCCAAAGTTAAATTAAAAAGAAAAAGAAAGATAAAAAGGAGAAATAAAAACAGAAGGAAAATAGAAAAAGAGTAAGAAATGCAATAATGAAAACATTTTAAAGATTAAGAAAAAGAAAAGAAAAAAAATAAAAACATATTAAAGCAGAAAAAATAATCAAAGTAAAAAAAACATGGGTTGCCTTCCACGAAGCGCCTTTATTTTATGTCGACGACTCGACATTAAATACCTATTCAGTTAGGTAAAGGGGTAGGCGGCTCACTTAACTGAAGATAAGCCGAGAAGTTGATATTGTCGACGTTAAAATAGTGCTTTAAGCGCTGGCCATTAACAATGAATGGTTCGATAGAACTACCTTTAATTTCTATCGCGCCACTTGGGAAAACTTTGCTAATTTCGAACGGTCCGGACCATCTGGAACGTAATTTTCCCGAGAAAAGTTTTAGTTTAGAGTTGAATAGGAGTACGATGTCTCCTTCCTTAAAGTCTTTCCGCGAGATACGCTTGTCGTGCCATTTTTTTGTTCGTTCTTTATAGATTTTAGCATTTTCATAAGCGTCTAAACACAATTCTTCCAGTTCATGGATATCTAACACTCGTTTCTCGCCAGCACTCTTATGGTTTAAGTTAAGGGTTTTTATCGCCCAATAAGCTTTATGTTCTAATTCTACTGGAAAATGACCAGATTTTCCATAAACTAACTTGAACGGCGTCGTTCCGATAGGAGTTTTGAAAGCTGTCCGATATGCCCAAAGAGCATCGTTGAGCTTGGAGGACCAGTCTTTTCTGGATGTGGCTACGGTTTTCTCAAGTATCTGTTTGATCTCCCTATTCGACACTTCCACTTGTCCACTTGTTTGAGGATGGTAAGGTGTGGCTATGCGGTGTTTAACGCCATATTTGGAAAGTAACCTTTCGAAGATTCTGGAGATAAAATGGGAGCCACCATCGCTGATCACTAGTCTTGGTACACCGAATCGTGGGAAGATAATATTCTTGAATAGTTTTAGTACCACACATGTTTCATTTATGGGTGCGGCGATGGCTTCAATCCATTTTGATACATAGTCGACGACGACCAAAATATATTTATTTCCAAAGGATGTGGGGAAAGGTCCCATGAAATCAATTCCCCACACATCGAAAACTTCTACTTCGAGGATTCCTTTTAACGGCCTTTCGTCACGTCTAGATATATTTCCTGTGCGTTGACATCTATCGCAGTTCATAATTTCTACGTGGACGTCTTTCCATAAGGTAGGCCAAAAGAAGCCAGCTTGAAGTATTTTTGCACATGTTTTCGATGTACTAGCGTGTCCACCATAAGGGGCGGAATGACAATGGGAAATGACGTGGTTTATTTCATCATTAGGAACGCAGCGACGGTAGATACCATCGGCGCCTCTTTTAAATAGTAGTGGTTCATCCCAAAAGTAGTGTTTAAGGTCATGGAAAAATTTCTTCCGCTGTTGGTACGTCAAATCAGGTGGTAAAACACTGGCAGCTAAATAGTTGACGAAGTCAGCGTACCGTGGTAATGCGGTATTAGTACAAATGGATTCTACTACCGCAGTTGTGAAAGTTTCATTATGTGGATCTGAACTGTCGGTAGGGGGTTTGTCTCTAGTTTGGCAATGAGGCGTTCATAAGGGAAATCTTCATTTATGGGAACACTCTCGGTTTGGATTCCATCTAATCTCGATAAATGGTCAGCTACCACGTTCTCAGTTCCTCTTTTGTCTTTTATTTCTAAGTCAAACTCTTGTAAGAGTAAGATCCATCTGAGTAATCGTGGTTTGGCGTCCTTCTTGCTTAGTAGGTATTAGATCGCAGCATGATCCGTATAAATAATGATTTTAGCGCCTACTAAGTAGGAACGAAATTTGTCCAATGTGAATACCACAGCTAAGAGTTCCTTCTCCGTAGTGGCGTAATTCATTTGTGCGGGATCAAGCGTTCTGCTTGCGTAGTAGATAGCGTGAAGCTTCTTTTCTTTGCGTTGTCCTAGGACTGCGCCTACAACATAGTCACTCGCATCGCACATTATCTCAAATGGTAAATTCCAATCAGGAGGTTGCATAATAGGTGTCGATATTAAGGCCTCTTTTAGTGTCTCGAATGCGTTCAAGCATTTATCGTCGAAAATAAACTCAGCCTCTTTCATTAATAACTCAGTTAGTGGCTTGGTGATTTTAGAGAAATCTTTTATGAAACGTCGGTAAAAACCCGCGTGTCCTAGAAAACTTCGTATTTCTCTAACTGTTTTGGGTGGTTGAAGGTTTTTGATAATTTCAATCTTTGCTTTGTCAACTTCAATCCCCCTGTTTGATACAATGTGACCCAACACAATTCCTTGTCTCACCATGAAGTGACATTTTTCCCAGTTGAGCACTAGGTTGACATTAACACAGCGTTTCAGTAGTAATTCAAGATTTGTTAAACATCCGTTAAAACTCTCTCCACAGACAGAGAAATCGTCCATGAATACTTCCATGATTTCGTCTAAGAAATCTACGAAGATCACCATCATGCATCGTTGGAAAGTTGCAGGCGCATTACATAGTCCAAATGGCATTCTCCGGTATGCAAAGGTACCATAGGGACATGTGAACGTAGTTTTCTCTTGATCGTCAGGATGAATGGGAATTTGAAAGAATCCTGAGTATCCATCAAGATAGCAGAAATGGGAATGTTTGGCTAAACGCTCGAGCATTTGATCAATGAATGGTAATGGGAAATGGTCTTTGCGTGTAGCTTTGTTTAGTTTCCTATAATCGATACACATTCTCCATCCTGTTTGCGTACGTTGCGCTACCGATTCGCCTTTTGTATTTGTTATAACTGTAACACCTCCTTTCTTAGGCACCACATGAACTGGACTGACCCAGTTGCTATCTGATATTGGGTATATGATGCCTGCCTCTAGTAGTTTTTGCACTTCCTTCTTAACGACTTCACTTAGGATAGGATTTATTCGTCTCTGATGTTCTCTAGAAGTCTTGCAATCTTCCTCCAGCATTATGCGGTGCATACAGAGAGAAGGGCTTATTCCTTTGAGATCTGAGATATTATAGCCTAACGCGATTGGATACTTCCTTAACACACTAAGAAGTTTTTCGGTTTCGATCTCTCCCAATTCGGAATTGACTATAACTGGTCGTTCGAGTTCTTTATCTAAGAACTCATACCTAAGATCTTCGGGTAATGTTTTAAGTTCTATACCGGGTTTCTTATTAGTTGAGTCAGGATCAGGTGTTAGGGCTAAACATTTGCTTAGGTTGGCATCTAAGTGTTCCTGTTTCCAGTCTTCGTTCTTGAGGACAGTCGGTGTCTGAATTTTCAGCATCTCAGAGTAGGTGTCCTCTTGGCATTCAAGTTCTTTGACACATTCATCAATGATATCTAGGAGACAACATGAGTCGCCTATAGCAGGGGCTTTAAAGAATTGGGAAAGAATGAATTCTACTTTTTCTTCTCCTACCTCGAAGGTAAGTTTTCCTTTCTTGACGTCAATGATGGCTCCTGCAGTCGCTAAAAATGGTCTTCCTAGTATGATGGGAATGTTTGAATCTTCCTTGATATCCATTATTATAAAGTCAGTCGATATGTAAAATTGTCCTATTCGGACAGGAATGTTTTCTAGCATTCCAACAGGAAATTTGACTGATCTATCGGCTAGTTGTAAGGACATCTTGGTAGGTCTCATGTCGCCTAATTTGAGCTTTTCGCAAATAGATAATGGCATTAGACTGACACTGGCTCCTAAATCGCATAGAGCTTTGTCTATGACAGATTTTCCAATTACACATGGTATGGAGAAACTACCAGGATCTTTTAGCTTCGGAGGCATGTTATTTTGAATTATGGCGCTACATTCGGCAGTTAACATAACGGTTTCGTTTTCAACTATTTTTTTCTTATTAGCCAATATTTCTTTTAGGAATTTAGCATATGACGGCATTTGGGTTATAGCTTTCGTAAATGGAATAGTGACGTTTAGTTGTTTCAGAAGTTCTACAAATTTCTTGAATTGTCCCTCATTCTTAGATTTTGCAAGTCTTTGAGGGTATGGAATTGGTGGTTTGTATGGTGGTGGAGGCACATATGGTTTTTCTGAGGCCTCTCTATCCTCATTCGCCTCTTCCTCTACATTTTCAGATTGATCTTTCGGCTTCTCTATTTCCTTTTCGGGCTTTAGATACATGGTCGGGTTTTGGAGTCTAGGATCTATCGGTCCATCAAGGGCTGTCCCACTTCTTAATGTAATAGCATTTGCATGTCCTTTGGGATTGGGCTGTGGCTGTCCAGGAAATGTACCAGCAGGTGCGGAAGAATTAGCTTGGTGTTGTGCTACTTGGGAGATTTGGGTTTCTAACATTTTGTTGTGAGTGGCTAGGGCATCTACCTTGTTTGCTAATAGCTTTAATTGTTCACCGGTGTGAATGTTTTGATTGAGGAATTCTTTGTTTTGTTGGGCTTGATTAGCGATAAAATTTTCCATTAGGATTTCAAGGTTAGATTTCTTAGGAATGTTAGGAACATTACCGGCGGGTTTTTGATAACCTGGAGGTACAGCAGGTGCTTGGCCAGGTGCATATAAAGCATTATTGCTCTTGTACGAGAAGTTAGGATGGTTCTTCCAACCAGGGTTATAGGTATTGGCATAAGGATTTCCTTGAGCGTAATTTACCTGATCAATCGTTATTCCTGCTAAGATTTGACATTCGGTTCCAACATGACCAGGTACTCCACAAACTTCGCAGCTTGGGGTAACTGCAGCTACAGTAGCTGCAGGAGGTAGGGTCAAACTTTCTATCTTTTGGGTAAGAGCATCTACCTTAGCATTAACTTTATCTAGGCTACTAATCTCGTACATCCCGCCTTTGGTTTGAGTTTTCTCCACAGATGTTCTTTCTCCTCCCCACTGATAGTGGTTTTGAGCCATGTTTTCAATGAGTTGGTTAGCTTCGTCATAAGGCTTGTCCATCAGTGTACCACCTACAGCGGCATCTATAGATAGTCTTGTGTTGTACAAGAGTCCATTATAAAACGTGTGGATTATCAGCCATTTTTCTAGTCCGTGATGTGGGCACATTCGCATCATATCTTTGTAGCGCTCCCATGCATTGAATAGTGATTCAGTATCCTTCTTCCTAAATCCGTTGATTTGGGCTCTTAGTGCAGCGGTCTTGCTTGGGGGAAAGTATCGTGCTAAGAATACGATCTTCAGTCCTTCCCACGTAGTGACGGAATTTGATGGCAAGGATTGCAACCAAGCCCAATCTCTATCTCTTAGTGAGAAAGGAAAAAGACGTAATCTAATAGCATCTTTACTAACACCATTCGCTATAACTGTGTCGGCAAATTGAACGAATTTCGTAAGGTGTTCATTCGGATCCTCAGAAGGATCTCCAGAGAATTGGCGTTGTTGGATAGCTGATATCAATGACGGCTTTAACTCGAAATCGTTTCGGTTTATTGCTGGAGCAGCAATGCTGTTATGGGGCTCTTGTTGTGATGGAGCTGCGTACTCCTTCAATGGACGGGTCCTTTGTTCTTCGGCCATGTCTAATTCTAGATTGGCTTCGATTTCAGAGGAAGAATTAGAATCAGTTTCGGAATCAATCTTGATTTCTGGTTTGGGTAAAGGAATAGCGTGAGTTAAACAGTAATCCCTGACTGCACGTCTTACGGAAAAATGCGTTCAGGTTCGTCCGTCGGTTTGTCAAGTGGTTCGCCTTGTGAGCGAGTCCTTGGCATACAAATCAACAAAGGGTGTCTGTTGCTTAGTCTAAACGCGCAACAGAAGAATCGTAATTAATTGACTACCAGTCCCCGGTAACGGCGCCAAAAACTTGATCGGGACTTTATGAGTCTATCGGGATACTAACTGCAAGTATACAGTTTAGTCGTTCTAGTTTTAAAAGATTATCGAACCCACAGAGACTGTGTATCAATCGCATACGATCTAATGCTACAGTTTTGTCTAACTAAGCGATGAATATTCGATATTTGGGGTAGACAGTTTAGTTTTAAAAGTAATAGTACTAATTATACCGGTATGTGATAATCGGACTTAGGGAATTCGATAAATCGCTTGGCCTATAAAGTATTTCGGTAAAAGCTAATTGTTTAAAAACCTGAGACATACACTCTCGTGTTTATGAAATAAGTCATGCTACTAAACCTAGTGGATGCACTTTAAATTTAATAACACTTTTTGAAAACAATTTGAATTTAATTAATTTATTAAAACACTCTCGTGTATTTAAAAATCAATGCTTCGTTACCACTATCTGGGTTGAACCCCAGCTCTCGCATGCAGGTTCTTGCCTTAATTAATTTCCCACTCTCGTGGCAAAATCGTGTTAATTAACCTCTCACTCTCGTGACAAGGATAGTTAAATTAATATTGGAAATTGGAAACCAGAAATTGTTTTATAAATATTTTTGGCCAAGGTCTTATTGAATTCTTTCAGTTCTTACGGTCACATACCGATATTAATAATTTAGCCAGACATAATTAACTTAACAGTAAATAAGTTCAAAATACAATTCATGGCAATAATTGGCATATTATAGAAAACAAATAAATAATAAGTGCAATATAAAAAACCTGGAATTACAGATGCTATAGTAATCTTGAGGTAATACAGTAATCCAAATCTTCAAGCTTGACTTGCAGTAGAAATTTGTGTTAATTCTTGTAAGAAGAATTAACACTTAAAAATAGAAACTAAGGCTTGAATGAAAATTACAGGGAATTGAAAGCAGAATTGCAAAACAAAATAATTTGGAAATAACTGTAAAAAAATAAAATAAGTATTTGCTGAGTAAAATTCTTCGACCCTTGGACTGTGCCTTGGTACTCATATATATAGCAGGAAAAATCAGCAGTTTTAATTTTGAATTCTTGAGGAAGTCTTCGTGGAGAAATTCTAGGAGCAGTAGTAGTTGTGGCAATAAAATAGGAGGTTCAGTAGAAACAGGAAGAATTATTCTGCCCTTCACGCCCACGTCTTCAATTATGCGCAACGTCCTCCTTCACGCGCGTGACGGTCGTCACAGGTGGGTGACGGTCGTCACACGCTGAAGTGGTGTCTTACGCTCGTCACAGGGGCGTGACGACTGTTTCCTTATGTTGTGGGGTGTTACGCCCGTCACAGGGGCGTGACGACCGTCAGGCATCCAGAAGTCCACACTTTGTATTTTTTTTATTCTTTTTCTCTTTGTTTTTCGTCTAGCTTTCTTCATGTTGTCCTTTTTCATTGATTTGAGTCGACAAGTGTCACACCTGCAAAAAAGACAAATAATCTCGAAATAATCGAGGGCTAGACGACTTAATGGAATATAAAATCGGTAAGAAGTATGTTAATTATACGATATGTTTTCTCGTTATCAGTGGTTATTTGATATTATGCATAGGGAGCAAGCAAGGTTTGTTTTGTAGTGTATTTTTACTATGTGTTTGTGTTCTTGTGTGTGAAAATTGTTGATGATTGAGGAGGGATAAGAGGCTATTGTATAGGTGAGTGAATGAGAAAAATGGGGGGGGGGGGGGGGGGGGGGGGGCATTGTGGCTTTCTTATGCAAGTTTTTGGTTTAACTAATTTTGTGTAGCTCTTGGTTGTTTTTGCAGGTTTGAGACATTGTTTTTGTTTGCATTATGCAAATCTATTTTGTCTCAATGGACATCGGAGTTTTTACTATTTTTGGACAGTAGTAACAGGTTTTGGAGTGTAGTGTTTGGTCATTTTGTGGACAAATTTTTGGACTTGTTTTGCAAGCTTGATGGCATAGATTTGTATGAAAACAAGTCATGACATGCAGAAGTCTTTAGTTCATTATAATTATATTTAGGTTTATTAACTTTGTAAGCAACATAATCCAAAGTATGGTAAGGGCATAATGTTCATGGTTTGTAGAGTGACTTGTAATGGATGTAAAATGTATCTTATGTTGAGTGATGTTTTGTAATGGCTTTCGAAACTTGTAATGGAAAGGCTTATAAACATGGATGATCTTATACCCGAATAACATAAATTTGTGTTTTCCTCCACCATTCTTACTTGAATTTAAACTTGCATGAAGTGCTTGAATCAATATGGTTTGGTGTACTTGTGATGAAATCTGATTTTTGAATTTGTAATATTGGACTTTCTTGAATGCATGTCGACCTTGTGATGCCTTTGTATTTTGATATTTTAATCTTCAATTAACACCCTTTTCCTCCATTAATTTAAATCGAAACCAAATATTTTGAATCTTCTTCAAGAACAAATTTGAATTCAACTTCATTCCACATGTTTGCCTTTGAACTTTCCATAATTTTGAATCTGAAAAGAATCCCCTCCATTTTTCCAATTTGAATGAATCCATGGATAAGATCCAAATCCAAAACTCAAGTATTGCATAATAACTTGTAATCCAAACAATGAATGAAGTCCTTTTAATGATAATGCATAAGAGCTTCCATGCCCAAGTTCAAAATCCTTTGAAGGAAGTCATGTTGAATGCCTTTAGGGTTTATTTAATAATCACAAGCATTAGGGACAAAGCCTTAATCCAATGATCAAGGGATCCCCAACTCATGATTGAACTTCCATTTCTTAATGCATTGCACGTTAAGCCATACAATATGAATAATCAATGAATAATACACCATATCTTGACCAACAGTTGAGGATAATCCAAACTCTAATTCCTTTCCATGCTCCACTAGAAACAAACACTTGAATCTAACTCAATTTACACACCTAACTCAAACCATGTGGGAAACATACCTTGATGAACATATGAGACAGATGAATCTTGTAAGCCAAAAAGTGACTCAAGTAATGAACTCCACAATAGGAGAAGATGACTTGATCCGGAGGCCACAAAAAAAATCTTTGAGCCCAAGTTCACACTCTTAAGCTCTTGAAGAAAACACCACTTTATCATAACATGCAAACCCTGTAGTCAGAAAATCCTTTGATGAAGACCAACTTGAAATGTTGAAGGATAGAGGCTCAAAATAGCCATAGATACCAAACCCTAATTCCACATAGTCCACTACTCAATAACCATATGAGTTTGTCTTTATCTGATGAAGAAACTTCAAACCAATATTAAACCCCGGATGGCACAACCACTGATTCTTTGAAACAAGGTGCATTACTCAATGAAACTCATGATATAAAAACGACTTAATAAGGATGATGCAAATGAATATGAAAAGCCTAAGCAAGATAAAAGCAGAAAGGTAGGACAAATTTGGGGCATGACAGACACCATACACAACTCACCGGTCCCACTGTGACTTTGACGAGACTTTTTTATATTTAGGTCATATGAGGTGGGAGACCTTAGTGGCTAGACACTTATGTGAGAGGTGTCTACAACAATATGGTTATGTTTAAGGAATGCACGACAAATTTTGGATGCTCCACCTAGGGAGATTGATAGATGGTTTCAGAGTAACATTATTAACTCAGTTTATGCCATAAGGCTAGCACAATGAGGGTTCAACACCATGTATAGTGTAAGGATAGTTACCTGGAGTGGTATCTCACTATACCACACCATCACATCATACCACCTACTGTCGAGCCTTTCGATGCTGGGGTGCCTTCTGATACCGGGGTTTCAAAGACTGAGTTAGTGGCTGACGACGTGCCGCCACCACCTCCTCCACCAGGCATAAATGACCAGGTGCACTTCCAAATGGTCATTGTTATTGTGGATAACCTCATGGGTTTTATAAAACCATATGGTGAGGTTTTTACTGGATTATCTCAGGTATCACACATAGCCCGTAAGGGGTTTATTTATATATTTCATATGATAGTTATATTATTTGTATATTTTGTGACTCAGACTACTGTGTACTAGGGATGTTAATGAGGCAGAGAATATTCAGAGGATGCTTTCCCGCTCCCTTCCCCACCCCCAAATTTATTCTCCATCCCCGTCCCCAATCTCCATCATGGGGAAATATTTTCCCTCATCCCCATCCCCACAGATCCCCACGAAGATCCACAGAGATCGAATCTTAAAAAAATTTATAAACTTTTCGATCAAAACTATGGCACTAGTATTTTGTTATTTTTTAGTTTTTAAAAATAAAATACAACTTGCATCAATAACAACTAAAATCAAAAGTACTTGTTGTTGCTAATATTTTTCTGTAAAAAAAAAAAATAAATATTAAAATAACTTGTTGCTACCATGCTTCCTCTAATTTACCACCACAGTACTGCTCTCATCCATCGCAAGTGGTAGATTATGCGTGAGTGTGGCAAATCTATAACTACTAGTTTTTTTAACTGAATGAAAAATATGTTACTAATAGAAGTAAAGTAAGTTTGAAGAGTAATTACCATTAGCACAATGAACAAAAGAGAGTGGTTGTTGTGATGATGATGAGAACAAATGAAATGATTAATGAAGGAGACAAAGATAATTGAAAAAAGAAAATGAGGAGACAATGTGTACATTATATGTATTGGGTTTGGGTGCACTTTTTTAGGGTTGGAAAATAAAATGATCCACTACTAACTCTTCATTTTCTAATACATTAGTATTTTTTGTGTAAAATTATATAATTATATATTATATAATATATATAAAATATAAAAGTTAAATAATATGGCCGGATAGGGGAATCCACGAGGCGGAGGGTATTTTCCCAATCTCCACCCCTAAGTGTTATCGGGGGAACTTTTCCCTCCACCCCCGTCCTCGCATGGGAAAAATACTCAACTCCGATGCTCCAAACAAATAATCCCCACAGGAATCACCGTTAACAAATGCAAGTTGACATCCCTACTGTGCACGGTACTTTTTTTTACATAATATTTTTTCGATTACATAGTTCGATTCGAAAATGAGTGTAACTTAAAATATTACAATAAACATAAATTAAAAATACTGAAACATGAAAACCTAGACACTACCAGATGATTGTGGACATTTCAGCATCTTGATTATTTAGTCGACAGAACTTGAAATCTATGTATCAAACTCGATATGCCCCTTATGTAGCCTACGGAAAAATGATCTCGACATGACCGTTAAATCTTCATCGATCTTCAACTCAATAAGGTTATATTTCAACCTTCTATTTGTGTCAATCCAATCTTCACGAAACTCGATCTTTCTCACCGTTCTGTTATTGGTATCGACCATCAATTTATTCAACTTGTCTATCAAGTTGGCGAGATGTGGTACCATTCGGTAGCTTGAACTCAACAGGAGGATTATCTCCGTTGAAATACACTTCTGCCTTAATAAAAAAATTGAGGATGAGACATTTTGAGATGTTTTTCTCAATAAGAGATGACCCCTATTATACAACTTTAGATTCATTCTGGACCATACAATAGTGTCGGTGCAATCACGACCCTACAAAATTATCGGCAAGATCTTGTTCGTTAAAAATATTTATTAAATGCACTACCAAAAATTTTAATGTTGTGCTAAATTTCTGAAAAAATGGAAAATTTTGAAATTTCCGATATTATTTGCAACTTACCAGAAATTTCTATTTAACTACTGGAAATTTCGTCTTACCAGAAATTTGAAATTGTCTACCAGAAATTACGTTAGAATATTTTGTTCTTTTCTTACCAACGACATTTTTGGCATTATGAAAAAAATGGGGGGGGGGGGGGGGGGGGGGGTGCGAAGTTCAATCTTGGAGGTGGCAAGTTAAATGCTCCAAGTCACATGTTTTAGAATTTTTGAAAAAAATGGTAGGGTGGAATTAACAAAAAAAAGGATTTAACTTGCCACCCACACTTATACACGGTCTTGTCAAATTCAGTGAATTGACATTAATAACCTTGCAAAATTTCCATCCATTTTTCAAAATTCAGTCATAACTTGTGCAAATTTGGAAACTTCACATTTTTAATGAAAATTTCGTGAAAAGTAAGTTTTTTTACCAAGAATTTCACAATTTTCGGTAAAATCCTTTACATTTTTATCGGGAATTTCTGAATTTTCGATATTTTTGCATTCATTTATATTGTAAATTTTAGAATTTCTTGTATTTATTCATAGCATTGTATCGGGAGTTTCAAAATATCCGATAGTTCAAAAAATTGGAATTTTACCGAAAATTGCAGAATTTTTGGTAATATGTAGGAAATTTCTAAATTTGCAGTAGTTCATAGATTTTTTGCCTTTTTTTTTAATTTGCAGTGAATATTAGGGGAAAAGAAAACACCATTGATGGCAACACCACCAATGGAGCGACAACCCAGGATAGGGTTGCTGAGGAAGAGTCTTCCAAGCTATATGCTAGACGAGTAACTCCAACCGGTTCTCACTAAAAATAGTTGGTTGAGCAAGTGCAATTGCGCCCACCTGTAGAAACCGACATCAAGTAATTAGATTAGACGACCATCTTAGAGATGATACTAGAGATGACGTTGGGGTTGTTCATGCTTAGTAGAGTCATGCTGTTATTGACCCAACTGAGGTAGTCGTGACAGATGCGATACCTCTTGCCGATGATGTGGTTGAGGAGGTAACCAAGACATATGCGGCCCTTATTATTGATGAGATGGCCAAGACAAATCCCTCTATTGCTGATGAGGTGGCTTCCGTAAATTTGATCCCTATTGCTGATTAGGATATTTCTATTGGTGATGATACAGAGGTTACGACTCCTACCTTGATAGAGCCATCTATGGACATTGATGGAGAGTTCTCGAGAGGACCCAATGAACGGTCAATGCTTACCGAGTATGTTGACCATGTGGCATACCGATTATGGAAGGGAGAGGTATACATATTTTATGTTTAACTTTAATTTAATTATTATTATTCCATGATGTGTTGAAAGCTAACTGATAATTTTTTTAACTTTGTTTGTTACAAGACCTTCCTACGCTGAAGGTGGCATCCCACGTGTCTAAGATAAAGGACTTCCCTAGGAGTCTGATGCGTGAGATGGTCAGGCGAATTTTAAGATATTTTGGTCTCTTATCATTTGCCGACTGCTCACTCAACATGCTTGACGCTTCACTTTTGAATGCTTTTGTTGAGCGATGACACAATGAGTCATCTTCCTTTCATTTCCATTTGGGGAGATGACTATCACTTTGGATGATGTCTCCTAATTGTTCCATCTCCTTATCGTTGTTAGATTTTTCACCGTTCATGTTATTTAATAGAAGCTTGTATGTATGACAACTGTACAAGATTCAGGAGTCACTGAGGAGGCATTGCTAGAGGAGTTTGAGTTTAACAGGGGAGCTCATTTACGGATGTCTGGGCTTCGGGATAAGTACCACGAGCTTATGGAGGCACATAAGTATGAGCCTGCCGCTAGGGTATACATGCTACATATAGTGGTATATACTCTCTTTGTGGATAAGTCATGTGTTTATATTGATGCTCGGTACATGTGGTTGTTTAGTAACCTTGACGATATCAGTCGAGCTTAGGGGTGCACTGCATTGACCATCCTATATGCACCACTTGGTGTTGCTAGTGCCTTTGAGACCAAACATATTGCTGGTTCTTTGAGTCTATTTTAAGTATAATAGAAATTATTATTTGTAGTGCAATTCTTATTTAATTGTTACGCATAACATTTCTTAATTATTATTTGTTGTGTTTTTGTTCTTTTATCAGTGTTAGATTACAAGTATTTCTCCATCATCTATAACAGGAGGATGCAGATACAAAGGCTCCTCGAGAGAGGAGATAGAAGGACAGACAAGCACATTCAAGTGGTCTTGTAGAGTACAGGAGAAGGCCTGATGCACTGATAATAGATGATGTCATCTAGACACCATACACAAGTTACAGAGTCCACTACGAGTTTAATGAATCTTCTTTATTTTTTGGTTATATATGGTGGAAGACCTTAGTCGCTAGGCACTTGTCTGAGAGGTGTTTGCGTCAGTATATGTCCAGGGCATCCCACGACCAGTTCTGGATGCTCCAACTTCGGTCATTGAAATGTGGTTTTAGAGTAACATCACCAGCTCTGCTCGTGCCATTATAGAGCGCAGTGAGGGTTCATCATGACTCACAATGTGAGGATGGTTACCTAGAGTGGTGTCTCACTGTATCACATCCTCGCATCATCCGACCTGTTGAGAATACGAATGATGTTATGCCTTTCGATGCTAGGGTACCATCCAATGACGTGCCGCCACCCCCACCCCTAATGTCAATGGCCAACAGCGCCTGAAGATGATCACTTCGATTATGGATAACCTCACGGGTTTGGTAAATCTAGATTGTGATGTTTTTACCGGATTAACGCAGGCATCTCATATAGCCCGTGGGGGACCTATTTAGTTATTTGATTTTATAGTTGTATCATTTGTATATTTTGTGACTCAGACTACTAAGCATCATACCTTTTATTACATAATATTTTTTCGATTACATATTTCGCACATGAACATAACTTAAGATATTACAAGTAAAATAAATTAATAATAATGAAACATAAAAACCTATGCTCATTGGACTGTACATACACAAATTACCGACGGCTAAACCTTCATACTTAAAAAAAATATCGATGACCACTCCTGGGTAATGATTTTTGAGTATATACAATTTTTCTCATAGTGTCATTTAATTTGAAAGTCAATGAGGAGATAAATGCGGTGCTATTCGGAAGTCGAAATTTTATAAGAGGTTTATCTCTGTTGAAGTATACTTCTGTCTTAAATAAAAATTAAGGAAGAGGTATTTTGAGATGTTTTTCTCAACAATAGATGATCCCTATTTCTACAACTTTGAATCTATTTTGAACCACACAAAACAGTCAGTGCAACCGTACAACCACTTCTGTATAAAACTGTCGGCAGAATCTTAACCGTTGAAAAATCTATAAAATTGCACTATCAGAAATTTCATTTTAGTTGAAATTTTCGATATCACATGGCATTTTCTTTGAAAAATACCAGTATTATTTTCAATATATCAAAAAAAATTAAAATTTCTAATATTGATTCATATAGAAAATTATGAACATTCTATGAGAAATTTCATACGCCTATTTGTCTTCAAATTTAAACAGGAACACTTTTTAAATTATGAAATAATGTGGAGGTGCTAGGTATAAGTGGGATGACAAGTTAAATTCTTTTGACAAAACTGAGTGGAAGTAACATTGCCCAAATTGGATTGTTCTATAATTTAAACAGACCTATAATATTTGGGAATTGTTTAAGGTATCTTAAGTATTGTTATTTCACCTAAATGAAAAACTAAAACTATTTTTAAAATTCTCTAAATACATTCTAAATACATCAAATTCATAAGTAAATAAATCATATTTTTATTTTTATCAAAAAAATAATTCAAAACTATACTTCAAAAATAAATCCAAAATATGCTCTCGAAAACTACTAAACGTATCAAAAAATATATATAAATCCTAAAGTCCAACCGATCAAAATGTAAAATATATATACAATTCAGCCAATATGCTCTCGAAAAAAAATAGTTTTGTATGAAAAAGGAGAAATTATAAGAATATTTACAAAATTATTTTGAATAATAATATTAGAAATAAAAAATAAAAAACTAATAATTAATTATGAATATAGTTAAAAATGTATAATTGAACTGTAAACCAACTTAAAATTTAAGATTTTCATTAAAAAAAAAAAACAACTTATTTTAAAGAGTTTCAACATAGAAATGTATGTATATTCTCCAAAGAGAGTTTTTTAATATTTGATTAAAATGTGTTAGTTTATGAAAATATTTAGTCTATATGAGTTTATTTATTAAAAATTTCATTGAATACTGATGTGTCGCTTTATGAGACTCAATTATAAGATTATCATGTGTGAGATTGTACTACAATTTTACTTACCTTGTACTATCATGCGTGCGTGCAATTACATCACCACAAGAGTTATACAAACATCGTAGTCACTCCCTGGTGAATATAGAAATGTATTTCTATGATACTCAAATTAAACATAGCAGTCACTAGACTTCTATGTGTACTAGAAAAGGAAAACCTTGAGTGTTGATATTACTTTATGCAATTACCCTATCATAGATGACACCACCAGCAAGATGTTATTACCTCTTCTTTACTTGAACAAATTCATAATTTTATAAATCGATAACTATTATAAGTAATAATTAAATATATCAATTATTTGTTGGAATAATATAACAAGTGTGAGTAAGTGGATAAATAGTTTTACATTAGATAGAAATATGAAGACTTAAACATATATAAGTGAGAGAGCTCACTCACCTATTACCTTAAGATTTTAGGTGGATAGGTGATGTGTCTCTCACAAAGGTGTCTTACTCATAATATCTCCTCCAACGTAATATCAGAGCTTTTGGCGGATAAATATCTCCTTCCAACATAATATCAAGCCTTTGGCAATTAAGTATCTCCCCTAATATTATTTAATAAATAAAAAAATTTAATTAATTTTTTGTTATTTATAATAGTAAGTAACCGAAGGGTGTAATTTAGATTGATCTTAAATCATAAGTGAAGATGGGGTCTGAATTCATCACTGACTTAGTGGTTTGAGAATTTGTGAAACAATCTGAAATGGCTTATTCCTAGAATTTCACATCAAAGCAGCTAGCTATTTTGCGTGTTGAATTTAACTTAATTAATTATCAATTGTTTATTCTATAGTCCATAGTTCATATATTATTGCATGTAATTGCATGGTTACTTACAAAAATAAGGAGAAAATTTAATTTTTTTATAGAAATGAGTCCGTTTAGGGCCGGGTAGCCCGCAACCCAGATAGAACTGGATCTGAATAATAAAAATAGAGCCCATTTAAATATGGATTTTTGGGACCCGATCCTAAAAAGTGCGAGACCCACATGGACCGACCCGTTTAGGGCCGGGTAGTCTATTTTGACACTTCTAGTTCATATATAAGCCTAGATATATATGATATGACATGACACACATCAAATATAAATAAAAGATGGCAAACCACTTTCATAAATAAGGAAAACTCTTCCAATTTATGAATTATGTCGGTTTAGCTACTTTCTATTTAATCTTATTGGGATCAGGAGAATTTTCAGTGATCTGTAACACTTGAGTTTCTGTAGTTATTAGAGAAAAAAGAGGGGGGGAAGTGTACTTATAAGATACTCTGATGCCAAAGTACGGTTCAGAGTGAAAAAAGAGCAAATACAGAATTAATGAGAATGAATAGAATACTCGACTCTCTAGTGAAAGAAGGTATTTATAGTGCCTCCAGCGCTGAACCAATGTCTCCATCGTGGGCTGAATTCTCTATTCTCTGGCCCATAATGGATGACTGCCTGGATCCTACGTGGGTAGGGAAGACTAGCATGTGGTCTTCATTCTGGGTCAACTGCCATGTGATTTTCGGATGGTGGAAGACTTGTTCTTTATGGAGGGCAGAACGACTCTGGGATACAGATAGCAGTTGGTCACGTGTTCTCGGAGGGGCACATAGAAAAGACGCTCCCCAACGATCATGACAATTTGGACCATTTTGTTGGGTCTTCCTTGAGGTAGCACTGGACTGGCCCGTGCCTGGCGGTGGACCAGCCACATGCCCAATCTAGAATAAGACCCCACTAAGTCGTTGCTCCTAGACAAAGGAGCTATGACTTATAGTCAGTTTGCATGTTGAGGTGGAAAAGTTTCAGATATGGCCGACCATCATCCGAGCGGGCAACCACGAGAGCGTTTTACTCATAAATTTCCTTTGTGTTTCCCGGGGATATGCTCTCGGGGGAATTCTCCAGGAATGACTTGTCATTCTTGCTGGACAAAGTGGGTTTTTTGCCAACTTCTCAAGGTTGTGTCGAGGCGAGGTTACTCGAATTCTTTGAGCGTGACCGACAATATGGAATCATCTCCTCTTATTGGTTATGCTTGACTGTGATGAGATACTGGTTTTCTTCATGAGAACGTGCTCGTGAGAAACATCGCTAGGTTGGCGCTCATGTGCCCGACAACCAGGATGTGTAATGTTGGTGTCTCGAGGTACGTGCTTGACCATTAGAATGTGAGGAGTTGCCGCGTGAGCTCAGCGCGTGGGAATATGTAACACTGTCTCGAGAGAGTAAATGTCAGACCATTTTCTGTACCACACATGACAACTAATTAATGCATCATTATAGCCTATGATAGCCTAGGGCCTAGGCAATGATGACCTACCGCGCGTTCCCCCGTGTGGTGGGGTTGGCTATAAAAGAGTGAGAATAGGCTCATTTGAAACATCACAAATTTTCTCTATCTCACTCATCTCCTGCTGCTCTTATGTTCGTTGTCATCGTTGCCGCTATCAACGCTGTTGCTACCGCCGCCTACTTCTTCCCTTCCAAGTAAGTGTTCCGTCCCTATGCTAGTTTTAGGATTTTCTTGTTAGAAATTATGGTGACCATGAATCCTTTTAGAAATTTATCAACGAACATATGAGTATTCCAGCGAGTTTCATGAGGTTTCCGATGAGCACATGAAATTCCCAACAAGTCTCATGAGGTTTCCGGTGAGTGTATGAATTTCCCGATGAGTCTCATGACATTTCTGATGAATCTCATTAGTTTCCCGAGAAGGAATCATGGGCTTCCGTTGGGTTTTGTAAAGGGGAGATTTCTCCCCAGAAGGAAGGTAAATTCATGCTCGTCGTCGTGTTGCAGAGATTCTCGCATGAATAGTTGTATCTTCTGTCGAGGATAGGATCATCGCGTTCCTATGCTCACCGACAAGGGCCCTGGTCGATGACGTATCCTCGAGCCTTTCCTCGCCCTTTCACTTGATTTGCAGTGGAAGGGTGGATTTGATATTACTGTCGAATTCACTGTTTTCCCCTTCTTTTGAGGTAAAATTGCCCAACAAACTACTGAAGTCAATCTGTCCGATTGTTGACTGGAAATTTCAACTACATGGATTTTAGCTGAAATGACATATTTTGGAGAATATAGTTCAAAAGAAAGAATAAATAAGTTTGTGTGAAGATTTAGACAGACGAAGAGCTAATAAAATCTTTGTTTTTGCTAAGTGTTGGCAAAAGGTTCATACGCGAACTATAGATATGTCAAGTTATTCAAAGTATCATTAGCATATTTCTACCATCACGTTTGGCGCTTCGAAGACAAAGAGTTTTCAAATTCAAAAGTTTGATCTTATCCAATGGAACGCGTGGAGGCATAGGATTCGAAGGCGCGTGCAGATGTCAAACGTGGCAACATCTTATTTAGAGACTTGTGATACAGTGAGGGAACTGACTTTTTGTTTTTGCGTTTGATCACAAATGTTGCGGATAGCAAGAGTCGCCACCGACTTTTCTTTTATCTAATAAGGAAAGGCTGAAAAGAATAGGAAATACCTTTAGAGATGTTTTCTTGAGTTCGGGGGGTAGATTATGAAAAGGGAAGGTATTAGCACCCTTTTCATCCATGGTTTTCCATGGGCTCTTAGTTTACTCACTAGATCACTTGCTTTGTTTGAAAGTGTGCTTGTGGTGTGGGTTTGAAAATATTTTGAAAATGTCTTTGTAATGAATCTCGTCTCTATAAGAATGGGTACAAAGTGTTGGTTTTGAAAATAGTTCAAAGAGATGTGTTGGTGTATAAAATGTTTTTGTTGTGAGCAAGCGAGCAACTAGGAGCGAATCTACCTACTCAAAAGGTCTTAGGTGTTCTTTTACTCTTCCTTTAGATGTTACTATCTTACCATTGATTTGGTAAGAAGCCCCATCGTTGGATGTGAAGGGACGAGTGTGGGACGTTTGTATAGTCATAGAAGGCAACATATGGAACATTTTATCAATGTCGTGTTAGGGACTAGATCGTTTATCAAAGGAAACATCGAGGGTCATCGAGGGACTACGATCTTTTATTGAGGGTCTTTTGCTAAAACGCCCATGTTCGAGGGACATGACTATTTTTCCGATAGGCAACAAGGTGGGATTACCCTAAGGGTGCTAGTGTGCAAGTGTGTTTGATTTCATGCATTCTAGTCTTGATTAGGGTTATCTATTTGTTGATTTCATATGTTTCCATACACATCCTAATTACTAGCATTTTATATTTGGAAAAGCGTTAAATTGCGGAAATATAAAAGTCCTACGCTATTATAATATTTTAGGGATGGGGGTACATATTTATAAATGGGGGGTTGCAAGAATTTAAATCCTATTTAACTATTACAACCATATTGAAATGTACAATGCAAGAGAGAAAAATGACTTGTTTAGAAAATGGTTTTTTGTCTTAATGAATTAAGAAAAAGAAATAAATTAATTAATAAAAGAAAATATTTTTATGTCTTTTTTACATTAATAAAAAAAGGAATTAATATTGAAAATGATAAAAAGGAAAATAAATGAAAGATAGAAACAGCGTGCTGCTGCAAGCAAAACAACAAGGATCAGAAGTTCTGAAGTCAGACGTGTGGTGACACAGAAAGGAACGTCAGTGGAATCAGAAGTTCTTGATTGATACACTCTAAGACCCTACAAGAAACGTTAGAGGGAAAGGAAACAGAGGTTATGGGTGGTATTCGGACAGTGAACCAAAAGTCATAAGTTTTGGGTTGTGCTAAAATAGTGAGTGAACATCAGAAATTTAGTGTGTTGTCAGCGTGTGAAAAATCAGAAATTCTGAGTGTTAAAACAGCAAGTGGAAGCATCAGAAGTTCAATGTGCTTAACAGTAAGAAAGCCTAGAAGTTCTGTGTGTTTAACGTGTAGGGAGAACTCAGAAGTTATGTGTTGTGCTAAAACAATGAGTGAGCATCAGAAGTTCTGTGTGTTAAAACAGTAAGAAAGCATAGAAGTTCTGTGTGTTAAAACAGTAAAGAGAACTCAGAAGTTTTGCATGCTTAAACAGTGACAAATGGGATTTAAACTTTTTTGGCATACTGTTCCATTGTTTTTTAATCACAACTTTTATATGCTAATTTGGTGCAAATATGGGGTTTGAGAAAGTGCAGGCGTGGGTTGGATCAACAGCTGATTGTAGGACTGTGCAACAGCAGGGCAGCAGGCTGCTTAAACGAGGTTTTGGGATTTGGTGATGTTCTGATCGTAGAAGATCAGAATGAGACTCGAAGGGTGATGTTTTGACCGAAGCATTGAACATAGCCTTCATATGTTGAAGAATCATGTTCTGGTTCAGTTTCCACATGTTCCGATTGATGAGTCATGTTCTGAACTGTGTTTGCAAATTCTGACTGCACTTGTATGGAGGCTGGTCCAGAAGTTCTGAAGTTACATATTCTCTTAACACTTATAAAATTTTCTAAATGTTTAGAAATTTGATTGTTCAAAGTAGTTTCTGACTTCTGATTTTGATGAACCAATTTCATGTCCTAATGAAATATAATTGTTGAAATTTGATTTTTGATCAAAAATTCAAAGTTTGACTTTTTAGTATGCTTTTGACCATTTTGCCCTTGTGAATGGTTTTCTTGGAAAATTGTGATTTGAGACTTAAAACTTGTCAGAAGCAAACCTGAGGGTCTAGAATGATCATTTGAGGAATGAGAGGGAAAATTTTGGGGTACAACAAGACCGTTTGGTCGAAATTAGTATAAATAGGCGTCTTAGTATTAGGATTCAGTGTGTTCACATCTTTGTACAAAATACTCAAAATTACTCAAAGTACCAGCGTTAGAGAAACGAGTTTGTGAGAATGTACGTATGGTGCACCAATTTTATGTTTATTGTTATCCAACTTTAATTGAAAGCTTTATACATTCCTTTAAATTTCATTCTAAATCTCTTTACATTCCAATATTATCTTTAAAAGCATTACCTTACTATTTACGAAGTTATAGTTGAAATAAACTTTGATTAAAATAATAATAATATTGTCGAAAGTATTCTTCGTTTTAGGAATATAAGTTTTGAATGAGAACACATGTACTTTGGATCAATCTGGTCGATCCTGCAAGTTAAAAAATTTTATTCGATTTAGAAGATCAACGGTTGCTTACCAAATTTCATGGTAAACAAATTGGCACACTTGGTGGGACTTGTGTTCAATTTTTCTATTCCAATAAAAAGTTTTTGAAAATCTTCATTATCTTTCTATATTTTTTTGTGTTGTATGAGACTTAGGAGTGATAAATTAGCCACAAACAACAAGAAAATACCCAAAAGAAAGTACGTTAGGAAAATGGCGAATCCAGGCCAGGAAAGTAATCAAAATCCTCCTAAAAATGATGAAGTACCACCCCCAGTCACTTTAACAGGGGGAATACTATTTATGCGCCTTCTTCTGAGGCTATACCATCATCAACAAGTTCGACGCCAAAGCAGTCAAATACTTACACGGGCCCTCTTTTAACGTATATAGGCCCTCAGGGTTCACAAGGAACCCCCCCCCCCCACAAGGGGAAATAATTTTCATACGCCTCAAGGCCACCTGGGTTTTTCATGCCTCAAATTGATCGTGAGCGGCCTTATGACATACCATCTTCATTTATGATGGGTTTACATAATTCTACTTCAACATATTCAGATCATGTGATGAACGTCACTTCCCCATTACAAGGTTTTGGATCTGCGGTTAATAATAAGGGGTCAAAACGTCAAACCACAAATCGAAGAAGTTTCTTCCCAATTACAAAATTTAATAAATCAATCTACAACAGTAATTAGATAGCAAATGGGCAAGAGTAACCACGAAATGGTACAAATTTATGCACAAATAATGGGTATAGTCTTTAACCCTTTGATTCAAAACACTACTAAGGCGAGCCAACAAATGGTTGCACAAATGACGCGCATCGCTGATTTCTTTGGTGTGCCCCAACCAGCAACACATCCTCAGAGGGAGTGGGTTAGGGAAAATCTAGGGGTAATCTTAGAAGAAGACCCAACATTTAACCAAGTTCAACAATATCAAAGAAATGTACCCCAGGAAAATATGTTAAATCATGAAGGAATGGTCGATATGCCTAAAGTTGTGAATGTCGAAATACCTAGGGTTGAACCTTTTAGGCAAGAGTGTTAAGGCAACCAGAACCTAGGGTTAGGATAGTAAATAGAAAGAAAAGTATTGATGAAGTCTTATACCAAGTTCGACAGGACAATATGGCAGCAGTCAATAATCTGGCAGCCATGGTCGAAAGAATTATGGCACGAAATGGTGTAAATGTAGGTCTTACTAGGCCAAATTATACTTCTCCTTTATCTGGATATATTCTACAGACTGAATTGCCTAGGGGTTGGAAAGTCCCAAAGTTCACAAAGTTCTCTGGTGACACCAGCGAATCAACTGTCGAACACATAGCCAAGTATCTTACCGAGGCTGGGGACACAGCGAACAATGAAAACTTAAGGATACAATATTTTCCTAGTTCACTGACCAAAAATTCTTTCACATGGCTTACTACCCTTGCAACAAATTCTATCCAAGATTGGACGCGTTTAGAAAGGCTATTTTATGAACAATTTTATGTAGGTAAATCGAAGATAAGTCTCAATGAATTGGCCAACATTAAGCGCAAGTTTAGTGATCCAATTAATGATTATCTCAACAGATTCCACCTGCTAAAGGAAATATGTTTCACCCAAGTACCAGAACATGAATTAGATGTGATGGCTGCAAGAGGATTGGATTTCTCCATCAGAAATAAATTGGATCCCCATAACTTAAGGGATATGGCCCAATTGGAAGATAGGATTTGACTAGTGGAGCGCTTGAAGGTCGAAAATGCCATAGAGAATAAGAGCCATCGAAAGGAGAGAGTGGCATACGTCGAAGTAGAAGATGAACAAGAAACCTATAATGAACTCCCTGATTTCGAAGAAGTCGAAGTCTATTTGGCTAAGTTAAAATAGGGACCACCATATCCTTGTAAAGTCATGGCTCTTTCGAACGGAAAAAATCATTTCGAGCCTGAAAAGAATGATAAATTCCCAAAAAATACATATACCTTCGACGTCACAAAATGTGATGAAATATTCGATTTATTAGTAAAATATGGTCAAATGATAGTACCACCTGATGCTAAAATTCCTCTGTTAGATCAACACAAGAAAAGAGGTTTTTGTAAATATCGCAATTTTTTAGGACATAAAACCTCACAATGTTTCCTTTTCAGAGATCTGATTCAAAAGACCATGAAGGATGAAGTTTGGTGACAAAACCAAGCCACAAATGAAGTTCGATGCAGATCCTTTAAATGTAGCGGAAACTAACTATGATAAACTAGTTTCTATCAACATGGTGGAGATCATTGACAAAGTTGATCCAAATGCTAAAACAATAGAGGTTATTGAGGGCCTCTTCAACGAGCAACCTTTCAACCAGACTGCTGAAGGTCTAATGAACCAGAGTTTCAAAGGCAACATTACTGAAGATGTTGCTCCAAATGTTGAAAACCATTAAAGGTCTCGGAGTCAAGTTTGAGAAGATTAGTATTATTTATGGTCCTAATGTCAAAGTCAACATGGTGGACCTAAACCAACTTGCCTTAGAAATGGAAGAAGTGGAAAGGCGTCTCTAAAGGGAAGATGCCCTGTTGAATAAAACTTACCCAAAAGCTGGAGAAAGCTTACTGGACTATTTAACTCGTTGCCACAAAAAGAACTTTGAAGGATTGATGTTCCTAAGATGCAGTATAATTTATGATCAAAAAGCAGTAAAGGTTTATCAACAAACCCAACACGCTCAAACTGGGGGCAATTGGAGGAAGGATGATTCGATGGAGATGGTCTACCCAAATGCTGGTGAAAGTTTTCTAAGTTTTCTTGTCCATTGCCATAAAATGCAATCAGAATGCTGTTGTAACCGATTTTAAAATGAGAGTCGCCACCCTTAATTTTTATCTCGAGGAAGGGAATATAAAGGATAATCCTAATTTGGTCAGAGATTCTAAGTTGTTTAACTCGTTTCTAGACGAAATGAAGGTGTTAGGCACCCCCCATCTACCTTGTTCACAAGGATACTAAGGTTTAGGTTTAAGGTTTAGGAATAAGGTTTTAATTTTTTATTAAGGGAACTCGCCACGATTTTAGTCGTATGCCTACGTATCCTCTTAGGAGGAATCATAGTCCCAATTTGTAGTTCATAGTTTGGTTGGTGTTTTTTTATAGGATTGCATAGAATTGATTTCAAATTATCCTTGAACATTGTTTGAGTTGTAAGTTGAGTGATCGTAGACGTAGTTCGCGGTTAATTTTGAAAGTAATTCTCCTTAATCCTTTTTATGAAAATATCTTGAGTATTGTCATGTTAGTGAAAAAAATGATTTAGATTGGCTGTTTTGAATTTTGATTTGATTAAAGAGTATGATAATACAGAGCAGAAGAAGTCTGATAAAGTCTTCCTCCTCAGGTGGTCCGATATGGGCCACGTGTTGCTTGTCATGAAGGATGCAGAGAGAGTCTAATGAAGTCTCCCTTATCACGTGGCCAAATATTGACACGTGTCGCTCGTTGATGAATTACAGATTTTTAATATCTTTATAAAACATTAAATTAATTTAATTAAAACGTATTTGCTTTAATGTTTAGTATTTTTTAGTGTTTTATATTTATTATTATCATTATTATTGTTATAATTAAAATTAACTAAATAAATAACTTATAAACTAAAATAGGGGGTGTAGTTAGTAGAGGAGTGGAATGAATCATTAAGCCCTAACAAAATCTAATGATAAATATAAACAAAATAAAGCAAAAAAAAAAAAAAAGAGAATACTAAGGGTGAAATTCGGCGCCCCCAGCTTATACACAATATCCACTTTTGGCTTTTAGAATCCAATGATTAAATGACACATGGAGTTGGATAAGAAATAAAACATAAAAATATACCTTATTAGACATTATGAGAGAGTGAGAAACAATGTTTTTACTTCTTTTTCTTCTTTGTGAAAGCGAGTATCTCCCTTTCTCTCATATCCAAACCCATATGTCTTCCTCTTCTTTATATTCTATATCCTTTCTTCTGCTTTCAAGTTGAATAATGATGAACAAAACAAGAAATTAAGTAATAATTAGAACTAGTTTTGGAGTGAATAATGATGCTTCATTATGTTTGAATTTTTCCAATTTAATCTTTAAGAAAAAGTAGCTCTGAACAAATCATAAATCCAAATTTTCATTTGAGCTCTTTATGTTAAAGAGACTACACTATTTCTACCAAAAATACTAGTTTCCTGTAGTGTATCCCAAAACCAATAATAAATGTGTGTGATTTTGAAATGGGTGTTGTGTTACTGTACGTGAAAGATATGTGGTATATTTTTTTGCTATTTTTGTGTGTGAAAATTTCATGGTAATATGGGAGAATTGTGAGTCAAAATGCGTGTATATGCAGGGTAAAAACATAGAGAATTTTGTATCCGGTAAAGTGAGCTTTTTTAGTGTATGTACTGTGTAAAAAGATACACTTTAGTGATTTTGTGGATGCATTAGAATTGTATGCGAATATTGGGCTCCACAAAAGGTTAGTAAAAAATATAATTAAATAAATAATTATCAAATAATATATTTATACAGTAGAAACAATCAATAAATTTAAGAGGAACTACTATCATGTTTTATCATTTGGTGAAAATAAGTTAAAATAAAAAGGGATCTCATTTATAATCATCGGCCAAAAACACAATAGTTAAAGAGATTTTTGAAAACAAGAAAAAAGAAAAACCAATGTGTGAGTGAAATTTGTGGAATTGTGTTGGAAATTTTTTTGATCTGTTTCTTAAAATTTATGTTCAGAAACCCTGGAATAAACCAAAAGCAAGAGAAAGATTGTGAAATTATGGATTTTTGGTGATCAATTATGTTGGAAAATAGTCTTATTTATAGACTTAGAGTTAAGTTAAAAAACTTAGAAAGTAAGTTACCCAAAAACCAAAAGAAACCCAAAGTCTTATCTCTAAAAAAGGAAAGAAAATTAATAACAAAAAAAATAGAAAAAGAAAATTTTAAAAGTGAAACACAAGAGATTCAAACTCGCAAGTTTTATTTCTTACCAACTGTGTTATATTACTTATTTGAAATAAAAACCCAATTGAAAGTATATGAAAGTGGACAAGTATTTGCTATTTAAAATACAAATAATTTAAAATAAACTATTATACATTTTTAAATGAGTGCAATAAATTATTGTTAAAATGTTAATAAAATTGAACCAAAGAATATTATAAAAATCAATGTTGAAAATATTTTTGACTGTAGAAATAAATGGCAGACAAATTTAGGGTATGACAGCTGCCCTTATTTAATTACTCTTCAATTGAAGGGTGCGAGAATACGCAGGTCTTGCACATTCGAATTTGAGGGTTATTAAATAATAGAAAACCCTAAAATTTGACCACAAGATTATAAGGATACACTTATACAGTATTTCCTATGAGCATAAAGAAAATAGGCATAGATGATGATGTATCATCTTACCAGAATTTGAACGAACAACTTTGATTTAGCTTAGATATGACGACACGGATAACTCGTCAAAATCTAAAAGAGATTGTAGATTTTTCGCATATTTACCATAAATTAGGAGGTAAATAATACAAGTTTGAAAATAAACTTACTAATGCTTCGAGACTAACATAGTAAGCTTATAGCGTAACTTTTGTCTATTCATCATAATCTAGGAGATGAATAAAATAAAGTCTGATAGCACATTGCCGCATGGAGACTGACACAATCAATTATATCGCAGATTTTGTTATGTTCACTACAACCTAGAGAGTAAACAGTACAAGGATGAACCTATGCATTAATCACGGCCTAGAAGATAAACGACACGAGTATAGGCTTATGTATTCATCGCGACCTAGAGGATGAATAGTATAACCCTGAAAATTCTCATATCTATCACAACCTAGAGGATAGATAATTGAAAATTTGTGTGCGTTTATCACGGCCTAGAGGATAAACGACACGAGAATAGATTTACATATTCATCACGGCCTAGAGGATGAATAGCATGAACCTGATAATCCGCACACCTATCACAACCTAGGGGGTAGATGATTGAAAAGTTTGTACGTTTATCACGACCTAGAGGATAAATGACACGAAGATAGATTTATATACTCATTACGACATAGGGAATGAATCACATAGATCCGATAATTCGCACATCTATCACAACCTAGAGGATAGATGGTTGAAAATTTTTGTGTGTTTATCACGACCTAGAGGATAAACGACACGGGGGTAGTCTTACGTATTTATCACGACCTAGAGGATAAATAACGTAATCCTGAAAATTCGCATACCTACCACAACCTAGGGGATAAATATTTGAAGAGTGTTCTTTGGTGATCGAACCTTAGATAATTAAATCCAAGATAAGATCAGAGTTTACCGAATGTGTCAGTTCTCAACCAAGGTATTGATTAGCATGAAGAATGCTAGGTTTGAAGATTGAAATCGATGCTTCGCTGATGATGCCGATTGTGTCTGTTCTCAACCAAGGCTTGATAACCAAATGAAGTTTTTTTTTTTTTAATTTTGAAAATTTTTGAATTTGATAATTGAAAGTATAATGCCCGGAGGCTGGTGATGACTAGGCCTTGGATATGAATCATAGGTAAGATGCCTAGTGAAATTTTGATAACTGTACCCTTGTCAGTTGTGTCTGTTCCCAACCGAGGTGGTTATAGTGATAGTACGAAGAATGGACAATGTTGAGCTTGGATTTGAAATTGAGTGCGTCTTAGCTGGTAAGCATGCCTTGAGATTTTCCGCACTTTTCATGGGCATTTGTGATTGAATGTAATGCATGTATGCATGTTTGATATGATTATGCTTGATGTATGCATAATGCATGTTATGTATGCTTGATACGATCATGATAATATTTACGAAATAATGTGATGATTGACAAATGCCAATGCCCATGTTATTTGAACTGCGGATGTCAAGATAGGCTACCAGACAAGAACTGGGTTTTATTTAATTGTCAAATGGGAACTGAATATCCAACGGGAACTGGGAAAGAACGCGGGTTAACGGTATGGTAGTATGATCAAGGACGCTTGATTCTAATCAAAAGGCCCTCAAGAGTTAATCCTGGGGCGTTTAATTGAAAGTAGGACAAACGAACGATTGAGATGAAACATTGACTAGGAATGGCGGAGGAAGTGAGCGCATGGTGACTAGTAAATGATCACCAAATCTCATGGTTCTTGTTCTGGACTGGGCCCGACAGGCCCAAAAGCATTGCAAAGGCCCATTCCAAATGGACTTACAAGGGCCATGCCGACCAAAGAGCACGACTGTGCCCGACGGGTAGCCGCAGGCTCGACAGCACACCTCCAGCTCGACATGTTGCGGTCCAGCACCACATCCTGAGGTCCAGCTCGACATTACCTCGAGCACCCCAGCTAGGGCAGACTCAGTCCACTGTTCCCCCAACGATACCCCGAAAAGACCGCGTCTCCGTCCGCCCGTACTTCACGCAGAACATCCAGGAAGGGGACCACGTGCGGGTCCCCACTACGCACGTAGAACCTGGCAGTTCCTACATTGGGCCAAACCTGCCCGACCCAATGAAGGAACCTTGGCCCAGCGCTGGGGGCTATAAATACCCTCTGCTTCCAGAGGGTCAGGTATTCATCATTCTAACCTTACACTTGCTATTATCTGCTCGTACTCCTACTTACTTCAGCATTGGAGTGCCTTGCAGGTACCCCCCCCCCCCCCCACTTCGTTTAAAAAGCTTTCTGCTCGGAGCCAGCCGTGACGGTCCATTTCTGATCAGGTCAGATCAGTGGCGCCGTCTGTGGGAAACTAGCTTCCCCGTCTAACGAACAACTCTAAAGACCAAAGCTTAATTCAACTACCTGTCATGGCTGATCCAGCTCGCGACGAGCAGCACGTTCGTGTCGCCGACACTAATAACGGCACCGCGGACAAGAATGGACACCTCGACAACCCCGGTGATCCCGGCCACAATACCATTCCTGTGACGACCGCCCCTGGAACTTCCTCCTACAGGGACGGGGCTACTGCATCATCCTCATCGACCCCACCAGCACTTGAAGACGACCCGGTAGCTCTCGCTCATTACAGAGCTGCCCGGTTCCATGAAGTCCCAGTTCCCGTCGGGGCAGATGCCACGACTCAGGCACTGTTCGCGGCCATTAATCAGATAAACTATCTCATCTTCGCCCAAGGAGAAAGATTAAGGGCACTTGAAGATGATCGACGACCCCCGAGGAGGCATCGGAGGCCACATTCTCCACCTCCTCGGGTCACAGAAGTTCGACACCCTTCTCCCCTGCGGAGACACTACAGGGAGAACTCCAGGAGCCCCTCTCCCCGGCCAAAGCAGAGGCGGCCCTACTATGAAAGACAGCCCGCCATCACTGCCGGAGAACCCAGTCGCGACCCGTCAAGGCACGACAAGAGGCACGCCGGGGATGGGCGTGTGACATTCAACCACCGAGCATCACGCTCGAGGGAAACTCAGCACGACCACCGTGCCAGACAAAACTACAGGTCCCCTTCTCTTTCTCCGAAGAGGAGCGACGAGGACGACCCCCGCGGTCCCCTGTCGCAGGCCATCATGGATGCACCCATCCCCCTGGGCATGGAGAAGCCCCCGCATCTGAAGGAGTATGACGGAGTAGCGGACCCGGTCGACCACATTGACGGGTTCGAAGCCATGCTCCACTATCATAATGTCGGGGGGTCCATCAAATGCCGTCTTTTCCCCACGACTCTCAGGAAGGCGGCCATGGACTGGTATAAAGGACTCGCCCCGGGCTCAATCACATCGTGGCGGAACCTGAAGAACCAGTTCATCAGTTCCTTCACAGCTTCTCGGCGCCATCCGAAGACCGAGGCGGCCCTTGAGGCCATCATCCAAAGATAGGATGAAACCTTGAGGGAGTTCATCAACCGCTTCAACCGAGAAGCAATACAGGTCCCCTGCGCGGACCACATGAAAAGATACTTGCTGGAGAGGGGTCTCCTCCCCGGCACAGAATTCAGAAAGGCTGTGGGTATTGAGCCACCTCCGACTTTTGATGCCCTCCTCGACAAGGCCCGAGCATACATGGACTACGAGGAGAGGGAAGCTGCCAACAGGGCCCGAGACTCCAGGGCCCGAGGTCCCAACAACAGCAGCAGCTCATGACAAGAGGCTCCTCCCCGACGTACCGGGGAGAAAAGGAAAGAAGATCGACCCCGGGAAGTCCGGGAACAAAGGGGCCCCTCGGGCCGTTTCACCGAGTACACTCCGCTCACAGCTTCCCGCGAGTGTATTTTGGCTGAGTGTGCCAGTACAGATTTCAGAGACGGTGGCGTCAAGCGTCCCCGACCTACTCCCGCCAAGCCAGGGGCGGATAAAAATAAATACTGTCAATACCATAGGAGTCATGGTCATTTGACAGAGGACTGCGTCCACCTCAAGGACGCCATTGAAACCCTCATCAAGGGAGGGAGGCTCGCGCAGTACAGGCGAAGCAACGCTCCCCGTCGTGACGCCCATGAAACCAAGGAGCCCGAAGAAGACGCCTGACCATCAGACGAGTTGGTGCCTATCCAGACCGCCTTCTCGGTAACCAGGACCGAGGACTTCGACATTCCCGAGCTCCTGCAGGAGCCGCTGACAACGCACAGCAGGTGGGAATACTTTCCCTCCGCCATGGTCATCAATGGGGGCGGGTTCAACGACCTCACCATCAATTCAGCTAAGAGGAAGTTGGACGAGCTGGTCGACATAGCTCCTCCGCAAACTGTAACGTTCGAAAGGGTGAAGGGCAGGTCAGAGCCCATCACCTTCTACCTAGAAGAACTCCCTGGCGGAGCCCCGAACGTGGTCATCCCCTTACTGATAAGGGCAAAAATGGCCAATTTTGACGTGCATCGCATCCTGGTCGACGAAGGGAGTTCTGTCGACGTGATGTACAGCCAGTTGTTCCGGACCTTACAACTGGATGACTCACATCTTTCTCCGTATGTGGGGTCGGATCTACAAGGCTTCAACGGCTCGGCTTCATAACCTTGGGGTTATGTCGAGCTCCTGGTTACGCTCGGCGAAGGAACGGCTACGAGACAAGTTAAGGTCCGCTTCCTCGTCATTGACTGCCCATCTCTATACAATTGCATCTTGGGGAGACCGACACTGGCGGAGCTGACGGCGGTGCCCTCGACCGTCCATCTGAAGATGAAGTTCTACACCAAAAGGGCACGGGTAGCCACCATCCAAGGAGACCTAGCCGCTGCCCATAGGTGCTTCAATGCTGCTTCTAAGGGACGAGATACCGTCGACGTAGGGACCAGACCCGCCAAAAGGACAAAACAGGAGCCCGACAGGAAAGCATCTCCCGAGGAAGAAGTCCAGAAGGCCCCACCAAAGGTCGACTCCATAGCCCTCGACGCTCGCTTCGACCAGGACGAGCCATCCAGCAGCGAGCAAATCCCACTCTGACCAATTCCGGACGAGGATTTTGAACTCGTTCCCCTCGGCACAGACCCAACCAAGGGAGTGAAGATTGGTAAAGACCTCCCCGACTTGGCCAGGAAGCAAATCAAGGCCTGTCTGCGCGAGAATGCTGATCTCTTCGCCTGGAGCGCTGCAGAGATGCCCGGACTCGACCCTGAGGTCGCCTGTCACCACCTCGCCATTGATCCAGCCGCCAAGGCCATAGTATAAGGTAGGCGTAGGCAGTCTCCAGAAAAAACAGAGGCTGCTGAAAAAGCTGTAAAAGACCTCCTAGAGGCAAATTTTATTTCTGAAGCCCGGTATTCCACCTGGCTGTCAAATGTTGTACTTGTGAAAAAGAATAATGGAAAATGGAGAATGTGTGTTGACTATACCGATCTCAACCGGGCTTGCTCGAAAGATGCTTTTCCCTTACCTAACATAGACATGCTGGTCGACAACTCGGCCGGCTACAAAACTTTGTCGTTCATGGACGCCTACTCGGGGTATAACCAAATCCCAATGGCTCTGGGCGACAAACACTGCACGGCATTCATGACCAGCTCGGGCAACTATTACTACAACGTAATGCCCTTCGAACTGAAAAACGCCGGAGCAACTTACCAACGTATGATGAACAGAGTTTTCAACAAACAGATCGGTGACATGCTCGAGGTATATATGAACAACATGATCGTCAAATCCCGAGCAGACACCGATCACGCAGCTCATCTCAAGACAGTCTTCGCCCAAGCAAGACAGTGCAAAATGAGGTTCAACCCCGAGAAATGCACGTTCGGGGTTAAGGCATGAAAATTCCTTGGATTCTATCTAACAGAACGAGGGATTGAAGCCAACCCCGACAAATGCCGGGCATTCTCCGACCTCCCAACACCGACGTCGAAGAAGTCGATACAAGTCATGAACGGCATGCTTACGTCACTATCCCGCTTCGTCGCAAAGTCCGCTCAGCACGCCCTCCCCTTCTTCAAACTCCTTCGAAAGGAAGCAGCCTTCGAATGGAACGAGGAATGCGAGCACGCACTTCGCCATCTGAAGCAGAGCCTGTCTCAGCCGCCCGTGCTGTCTCGACCAGACGACGGGGAACCGCTGTACTTATACTTGGCCGTTTCAAACGAAGCCATCAGCGCAGCCCTTATCCGCGAGACCCCCGACGGGCAGAAACCTGTCTACTTCACGAGCAAAGCCTTACAAGGGCCCGAAAGCAGATATCAGCAGATAGAAAAGGTTGCTCTGGCCCTCGTCAACGCTGCGAGGAGGCTCATACACTACTTTCTAGCCCACACCATCATCGTGCGAACCGATCAGCCGGTGAGGCAACTCCTGGGTCGGCCAGATATGGCGGGCAGGATGCTGAAGTGGTCTTTGGAACTCTCTGAATTCGACATTCAGTACGAAAGCAGGAAAGCCCTGAAAGCACAGGCCTTGGCCGACTTTGTCGCGGAAATGACCACTCACGACCTTCCCCCAGGGAAAGAACACAAGTGGACCATCTTCGTCGACGGAGCGTCCAGCTCGTCCGGTAGCGGCGCAGGAATCCTTCTGGAAAACGAAGAAGGCGTAGTAATCGAGCACTCCTTAGTTCTCTCCTTCCCGACGTCAAACAACCAGGCAGAATACGAAGCCCTGCTCACAGGACTGAAACTAGCTGAGGACCTGGGAGCCCGCGAGGTACAAATTTACACCGACTCCCAGCTCGTCGCCTCTCAAGTACAGGGGAGCTACCAGGCCAAAAACAACAACCTCATCGAGTATTTGAACTTAGTCAAAAAACACATGACAAAGTTCGTACCAGCAGAAATTTCTCATGTTCCCCGCGAGCAAAACACGAGGGCGGACATATTGTCCAAACTTGCGAGCACACGAAAGAAGGGCGGGAATAAATCCGTCATCCAGGAATCCCTGGCACGTCCAAGTATCGAGCCACCCTCGACTATGGTCGAGATCCATGCCATCGGGGATGCCACGTCCTGGATGACCCCGGTTTATAATTTCCTGACAAAAGGAGAACTCCCGTCGAACCAGACCAAAGCTGCCATAATCAAGCGACGAGCATGTTCCTACGTGGTTCTCGAGCAGAAACTATACCGAAGAGTATTCTCCATTCCCCTCCTGAAATGCATTGACGAATCCACCATCCCCGACGTACTGCGGGAGATACACGAAGGGATCAACGCCCAGCACATGGGCGGTAAATCCTTGGCACGGAAAGCCCTTCGAGCAGGATACTACTGGCCGACGATGCAACAGGACGCCAAGGAACACGTGAAAAAATGTGACAAGTGCCAGAAGCATGGGGATATGCACCTCGCCCCCCCGCACGAGCTGAGCATACTGTCGTCCCCGTGGTCGTTCGCCTGGTGGGGCATGGACATCCTCGGGCCCTTCGTGCAAGGAACCTACCAGAACAAATTTCTCATCGTCGCCGTGGATTACTTCACAAAATGGATCGAGGCCGAGGCCCTCGCAAAAATCACCTCACGCAATATCCTCCGTTTCTACAAAAGAAACGTCCTCGCCAGGTTCGGAATTCCGCAGGCCCTGGTGACCGACAACGGCACCCAGTTCACCGACCACGGGTTCCAGGACTTCGTCACCAAACTGGGGACAAAACAACATTTCACATCAGTCGAGCACCCTCAGACCAACGGGCAAGCCGACGCCGCGAACAGAGTCTTCCTCCGAGGGCTCAAACGTCGGCTCGGCGAAGCCAAGAGAGGATGGGTCGAGGAACTCCACAGCGTCTTGTGGGCATACCGCACCACACCCCACTCAACGACGGGTGAGACACCATTTCGACTGACATACGGCACCGAGGCTGTCATCCCGGTCGAAATCATGGAACCATCCTGACGAACGGAGGACCCCCTCGACGAAGAAATGAACGACGAAGCACTAAGGGATGAACTCGACCTAGTCGAGGAAATTCGATCGGGTGCAGCCCTGCGTGAAGCCACCCTAAAACAATGAGTGACTCTACGCCACAACGACAAGGTCATCAAGCGCGAGTTCGAAATCGGCAGCCTAGTATTACACAGGAATCAGAAAGATTCCCGCGAAGGGAAGCTGGCCGCGAACTGGGAAGGACCTTATCGCGTCCACGGCACCACGGGTACCGGGGCGTACTACCTCGAACAACTAGACGGAGAGCCATTACCACGACCCTGGAACGCTGCTAAGCTAAAGCAGTACTACAGTTAGAAACTACCAACACCTGGGACCCTCGACCAACTGCGCCCGGGCCCGGTCAACGAGGACAAACGTCCAACTTCGTATAAAGGCTAAGGTACAAGCCCGACATACGGCCAAATCGCACAACATCGCACGGCAAACGATGACGATCGATAGTGCCCGACGTGGACAGCTATACCGAGCACCACCGTCGTTGTACCCATAAGGCAGAACACCCAGCTCGCGATGGGCAGTTCACGCCAAGGGCGAATAGTCCCTACCGGGCTTCACGCCCGACTGAGCAACTTCGCTCCACATGCCCGACAAGTCGTCAAGAATGACGGGCCATTTAAAAGGGTCAAAGGGAAGTCTCTCCCCTCGAGCACAACACTTAGGTGACTCTGGCCAGCGAAAGATGGCCGGGCACGTACACAAACGGAAGGCGGGCAGACTCGCTCGCCAAATTACAGCCACTCACGGGCACGCCTCGGGCCCATGACTTAGGCTAAAATTTTATGCAAATATATAAGATTTCAAGCAAGGGCAAAACATTCAAAATGTAAAACAGAATTCAGATAAAAATGCCCGAAGGCGACAAAAAAATTATAAGCCGACCAAGAAGGCCGGCGATGTTCATAACGTACAACAAACGGGCACGCAGGCCCAAAGAATACAAATGTCAAAGGCACGCAGGCCTGCTATCCTAGTCAGGTTTCCCCAGAACCATCATTGTCGACGCTTGGAGAGTCGGGCGGGGGCATGATCATGCCGTCCACGATCTGATGTGTGTGGCCTATACCCTCAGTGACCAGACCTGGGTTCAACAAGGAGAGCTGGCCGACTGCGGAGTCAAACCCCTCCTCCAGGGCACCGACGCAATCTGCCTCGAGGAGCCGGATATGGGCGACCAGCTCCGACCGACTCTTTAACGCCGCTATGTCCTCTGGCTCGTCCTCAGCAGGTTGCATGGCAGCGGTCATTTCCTCGATCTGCTGGGCCAAGCGTCCGACTTCGGTCCCCAGACGATCCCTGTCTGCACGGAGAAGCTCCCCCTCCTCGGCCAATTTCCCCGACTTTTCCTTCTCCAGGGTCAACATCTCCCTCTCAGCATCCAGCATCGCCGTCTGCTCGCGGAACATCTCCTCGGAGCGTTCCAGAGCGGTCTGCAACTTCCGCGAGCTCGAGGTAAGGGCCGCCTTCTCCTGCTCGAGTTCTTCGATACGGGTAGGATCCCCTCCTTCCTCGGATAGCACCAAGGCCATCTCGGCCATCTTCACCAGCCCGTCCATACTGGCAGCCAGATACATCTTCCGATCCTCTTTGCTCATCCTTTTTATAGCTTCAGCCTCGTCGGCAACCACCGTCAGAGGGAATCTCTCGAAGAAGCCCTCCTCTTTGAAGCAAGGGGGGAACGCGAAAGACCTGACAGCACTGACGTCCTCGCCAACAGTCGGATCACCCTCCACCCGGGTCCTCTTCCTCTGCATCAGGACGGCACTAGGGTCGACCTCTTCGACTTCTTGGGTCCCATCCGACGCGGCCCCCGAGCTGGGCGGCGAGTCCACCCTCACCGGCTGAGGAGCACTTGGACTGTGTGGCGGGCCCATCCTCGTCGCCTGGGGGGCCTTCACGACCCTCCTGCCTCGCTTCTGGTCGCAGGACAATTTCAAAAGCCTTTCCCGTCGACCGGCCATCGAACCTGCACGAAATAAAAGATGGATTAGTATCGAGCAAGCTCATAAATAAATAACGAGCAAAGAAATTCAAGCAATAAGCAACCTAGCAGGCGGGCAGCCTGCCTGTACGTATGGCACTCCACGAGTGCCTTAGTATCAATCGGCCGAGACTCAAACGTTGGGTAACCCTCTGCGTCCAAGATATCATCCCCTTCCCTCGTAGCCCACCGGGCAGGGTGGAAGCTATCGACAAACCGACAAAGTGTGGCATACGCCTCCTCGTTCTTCGAGCACATGTCCCCGGCAGCAGTGTGGTAGTAACCAGTCCCATGCTCGTAGTGCCTGAATATCCAGTGCACAGGGAACTTAGCCGTACGGGCCATCACAGGATTCCCATCGTCGCCCAAAACCGCCTCCCCGTCATCATCGCTTAGAGCCTCCTCCTCCTCGTACAGGGATCCTAAAGCCGAGGTGGTAACTGGCCGCACAACGTACCACTTATCTTTAAAACCCCTTAAGGAGTACATATACATTTTGAAGAGTCTCCTCGACTGCTTCAAGGAGACCCAGCTGTGTTTCCCCCCTCGAGACTGGCGCTGCAGATGAAAAATCCGGAAGAAGAGCGGTATGGTCGCCCCGATCCTCAGATAGCGACACGTCAGCTCAAACGCCCGGATGAAGGCGAGTGAGTTTGGATATAGCTAGGACGGGGCCAACTCCAGGTGAGTGAAGACCCTGACCTGGAAATCAGTGAAGGGAAGCTGCAGCCCAAGATCTTTGAACGCGATCTCGTACATCGCGAAGCTATATTCTGGATACACCGAGCAGATCCTTGAACGGGAAGACGGGCGCATGACAACAAAATTCTTTTGGAAGTCGGGCTGGCCCTGGCCCACTTCGAGGACAACATATGGATTTCGGTCGCCCCGGCTGTAGATCGACGCGATCCCTCGGGGCTCGACGCCCATCCAATCCAGCAAAGGGTCGGTCACAGTATCAATCAAGCTGACCGACTCATCGGCACTTTGTTCTTCACGATCGTGGCGTCCGGAGGAGCACGGCTCGCCCGCCATGGTTACCTGCAGAGCACGGGAAACAAGTCAATTGGGCACGAAGCCATACGCTCGACAAACCACGTCGTCCCATGCACGACCACATAGTCAGTTTACACGAGTGGTGGCCTCCCCGACATCTTGAAACTCGATGTGTTCTTCTTCAAACCAACTACGCGGCCACTCTCCAACATGTCGACCCAAGGTATGAGCATGGCGGGCCACATCATGAGGCCTACGGCCAAGACCATGAACATACCGGGCGCAATCATGAATCAGGCGCCCTGGATCATGAAGACCCCGGGCAGCGCTGGAGTTTCTCACCTAAAACTATGAATATGCCGACCATAAACATGCGTTTGCCGGTCCCAAGCATGAATATGCCGAGCTAAGTATGAGTTTACCGGGCTAATCCCACGCGCACAGTCCCTAAAACATCTACAAACGCCAAAAATCATGCATTTTAACAGGAAAATGAAGAAGATAAACCACTTACTTGAATCAGAAAGTAGGATTCGGCTATGGAGTAGAAGAATCTGGGACAGAAGATCGCGACTGGCAAAAATCTGGAAGAGCAACAGCAGAGAGAGCACAAAGAATAGAAACGGGTTATGGGGCCCAAGGTTCCTATTTATAGTGATGACGTGGAATACCAAACGTCACCTCGGGCAACCACCGAGTCTCTCTCCCCGACGCGCTGCTCCCAACGCAATGATGACCCTATCCCCATAGGGTGGCGACACAGTTCCCGAAAGATACCTCGTATGCTCGACAGACGCGCCCGGTGAGGATCCTCCAGGCATCCACCGCGGAGGATGTCTCCGAGCACGGCACGAAGAGGCCCTCGAGGGTCTACACCTCTATCCCGGGCACGAGACCTCGATGAGGAAACGACTTGAGTTCAAGCCATGGCTCCTCACAAAGGAACCACGACTTGGGGGGCTCCTGTTCTGGACTGGGCCCGACAGGCCCAAAAGCATTGCAAAGCCCAGTCCAAATGGACTTACAAGGGCCATGCCGACCAAAGAGCACGACTGTGCCCGACGGGTAGCCGCAGGCTCGACAGCACACCTTCAGCTCGACATGCTGCAGTCCAGCACCATATCCTGAGGTCCAGCTCGACATTACCTCGAGCACCCCAGCTAGGGCAGACTCAGTCCACTGTTCCCCCAACGATACCCCGAAAAGACCGCGTCTCTGTCCGCCCGTACTTCACGCAGAACATCCAGGAAGGGGACCACGTGCGGGTCCCAACTACGCACGTAGAACCTGGCAGTTCCTCCACTGGGCCAAACCTGCCCGGCCCAATGAAGGAACCTTGGCCCAGCGCTGGGGGCTATAAATACCCTCTGCTTCCAGAGGGTCGGGTATTCATCATTCTAACCTTACACTTGCTATTATCTGCTCGTACTCCTACTTACTTCAGCATCGGAGTGCCTTGCAGGTACCCCCCCCCCCACTTCGTTCAAAAAGCTTTCTGCTCGGAGCCAGTCGTGACGGTCCATTTCTGATCAGGTCATATCAGTTCTCAAAGAGCCATATGGCGTGTATCTGGATGAGGACTGGGGGTGTGTAAGACTACTCACACTTTGTAAGGCTGCTTACAGTTATGTTGATAGAAATACCTGAAGCTACTTACGTCTTTCATTGATTGAAGTGTGTGAGGTTGCTCACGTCTTTTGCTAATGACAACTGTTGGAGAATGTTTTGGAGAATTGACTTGCTAAAGCTTGGAAACCAACAAAGCAAGTTATATTGCAGATATCTTTTTATCTATCACTAGCTAAGGGATGGATAATGTGAGGTCGATCTTATCGTTGCCAAGGGATTAACCAGATAAGATTGAAGATTATAATGTATCACTGCTCGGGGACTAACATGAACGATTATGGTTTTGTGTGTCTACTACAACCTATGGAGTAGATGGTGTGGGTATCAACTTTTTTCATGTCAAGGGACTAAGTAGACACTATCGAATAAATATGGAAAAATAGATGCTAAAGCTTGGAGACTAACATAGCAAGCTATATCGTAGAATTTGTACATTTATCGTTACTTAGGGAATAAACAACATAGGTTTGAAACTGGAGTTTGATGATGACGTCGGATGTGTCTGTTCTCAACCAAGACTTTGACGAAAATGCTAGGTAAACAAATGAATATGCTCAGATATGCTTGTTGATAATGCTTATGCCAACTGATAAATGATAGTGCTTATGATTTTGTATATGCGCATGATGTTATTCTGAAACGTCATTGTTGTACCCCAAAATTTTCCCTCCCATTTATCTCAAGACATTCTCCTAGGGTTCTTAAATGCTCAAGGTTGCTCAAGAATTGATCAAACAAATTCTCCTCCTAAGCAATGGTCTTATAACTAGGGTTTCACTTTTCTCAAGGAAGTTTGGGTTTCTAAGGCCTCAAGGGATTTCATAGTTTATTATATGTCTTCAAGAATGCTCATACCAAGTTTCATGCCTTGCATCACAAGTTTGCTCAGTCAATGGCTCAGATGACTGAAGATCAACTGTATTGGACAAAAAGTCAATTGTGGTCAACATACAGTCAAACTTTAATATTTTTGGTCAACATCAAAATTTTGGAGTCACATTCATCATTTGATCAAGGGTTGATCATGATTCATCAAGAAAACTCAATATTCATCAAAAGTCAAAAGTTGCCAAATTAGGGTTTTCTTAAGGAGAAGTCAACTAAACTTTGACCAAGCATAACTTTCACATGCTTCATTAGATTTTCCCCAAACAAATGCTTCATTTGAGAGATATGGGCCAAAATTTTAAAGGTCATTCAAAAGTCAACAAAAAGAAACTTTTTGTCAAGGAAACTTACATCAAGATAAAGTATTCAAATACAAAAATGATCATCATAGAGATTGTAGAAGACATCTTGAGCTTTACAAAAAGTCTAAGGTCACCATCAAATGACAAAAACTGAGAGAGTTATGATTAGTACAAGTTGGGAAATTTTGAGCAAATGCATGAAACCAAAAGTTACCAAACTTGGAATTTTGGGCTATTGGGCTTGTGATTCAAAGTCCAAACGTGTTTTGCACTTCATATAAACCTATGAATTGCTTCATGCGCCTCTTGACCTTTTTATTCTAATTATTTTTATTTTTATTTATTTTAAAAGTCAAAATAAATAAGATAAAACAAGGCTTATTCATACAAGTCCAAGCCCATGTTTTACTTGACCTAATTTCATGCTATATATTCTCCTCAATTTAGACAAGGTAGGGACGGAAAAATATTTTCAAGAAAACCCCCTGAAAAATATCAAAATCATTCAAACTAGGGCAAACCTCCAACCCTAGTTTCAGCCACCTTCAACACATACCAACACTTTCAATCGATTCCAGGAGAATTACATAGTAAGAATGGATCAAACCTGATGATCCAAAGCTCATAAAACCTGCACGCATACATCTCCGATCTCATATTTTTTTGCAAATTCATATTTCAATTTTCGTATTGTTTCAAGGCATGCTAACGCTATTAATGTGTTTCTGAGATGTGTTTATATAGGATTGGATCATCGTAGGGGTCCCATGCAATCGGAACCACGAGTTACCATGTTTGGTCTGATCCATGATATTTCAGTCAATGTCTCATTACCTAGCGTGATTTAGCCAAAGATACCACTCCCATTGAATTCGCATGGTTGGATTTAAGGGGGTAGGGTATCTTTGGATTCATAACATTTATTGTTTTTGCAGGTTTGAAAAATATACTCACCAGAGAAGATGACCGGAGCTAGGGCTCCAGCGCCTCTCCAGTCTAGTGATTTTTTTATAATATAATTATTTTGTTTGGCTAATATAATGGATGTATGGTCACCACACTGGCAAAGGCGCACGCGTTAAGGCATTGTTATACTAAGGTGTGGGTTCGATCCCTGCCTTTTGGTATTTTATTTTGTTTTTTCATATTTTCAGGTTTGGCATATCACAAAGCGCGTTGATGCTATTATTTGAACCCAAGTGCGTGCTTGGCGCAGTGGTGAAGGTGTTGGGGAGAAATGCTAAGGGTGTGGGTTCAACACCCACCCCTGGTAATTTATTTTAAAACCTTGTTTTTTCCTTATTTATCCTTAGAAACCCTAAATTCATAAAACCATAAACCTTTTTAAGCAAACTTAATTTTTTTCAAAATCTTTTTACAAACCCTAATCAAATTAGGTTTCTAGGTTTTTAATTTAATTACTTAACTTTTTTAATTAAATTTAATTAGACATTTTTTAAGATTAATCATCAAAAAACCTTTTTTTATCAAAAAAATCACCAAAAACACTTTTATTTTCCTTCTTCTCATTCTTACATTTTTTGCGTAGTTTATTATTCTCACATTATTTTCGTTATTGTAACTGTTTCCCAGGATGTAATAGTAATTAGGGTTTACTTTCTCGCATTTTCCTACTTATGTACCTCTCCCAAAGCGATGTAATAATCTAGGGTTTATATTTCCGCTTTTACTTTCCGCACCTTTACAAATTTCTATATTTGTTGCTTACTGATAGTAACTGGGCTTGTACAGAAAGACTAAAAAACCAATCGATAGCTAACCCCGATTTCAAATATAAATAACTGAAAACAAATCACTTGCACACGTACACCTCTAGGGTAACCTCCCTTGTTGCTTTCGAAAAACAGTTATGTCCCTCGAACGTGAGGATGCTTTAGCAAAAGTCCTCGATGTAAAGAACATAGTCCCTCGATGACCCTTTCGACGTTGCCTTTCGATAAATGATCTAGCCCCTTACGAAATTGCTAAAGCATCCTTACAAGTTGCCTTCGATAACTGTGCAATGACCCATGCATATCCCTTCACATCCAACGATGGGGCTTTCTACTAACTTATGGTAGGATAACACTATCTAAAGGAGGAGGAAAATACAAGAACAACCTCGAGTAGGTAGAACACTATTAATATCTTGCTCACAAAGCTCTTCAAAACAAAGCATCTCACACAATCACACTTTCAAAATATTTGCAAACAAACACTCTGTACGTGTTCTCGAGGACATATACGTGAATCATTACAAAGTTCGCCTTACAATGGGCGTTTTAAAAAATATTTTCAAACACACAACACAGAGCTGTTTTTCAAAGAAAGTGAGCTAAGCGATTAAGAGCCTGTAGATAACTACGAATGAAAAGGGTGCTAACACCTTCCTTTTTCATAACCTACCCCCCCGAACTAAAAATCAAAAAGGTCTTTCCTGTTCTTTTCACTCTTTCCTTATTGGATAAAAGAAAAGTCAGTGGAGACTCTTGCTATCCACAACATTTGTGATAAAATGCAAAACCAAGTCAATTCTCCCACCGTATTACAGAACTGGCGACTATGTTGGGGAACTACTAAAAAATGGGTTACCTTAGGGTTAGATTACTTTCATTTTACTTATTTGCTTTGATTGATTTACATTTGAGGGTTGCTCGGGTTTATTTCTTACAAAAGATCCTACACCCGTATATGGGGACCTTAGGTAAGTAGTTATATATCATGGAATTTGTACGGCATAGACCGATATGGTTAAATTGATAGTTACGTTAGTGTGACACATTGGTTTGTACTGGTGTTCCTTGAGTCAGTCGAGGATAATACTAGGCTGTTGCGTGGTGTCATAAGCACTAATTGAACTTTAGAACCTTAATTGACCCAACTTAGCCATTAAAAGGTAGTGAGATGGACGACTTTGGTGCAGTCCAAAGTTGGTTGATACTCGATGCTACACTCATTGAGATTCGACTACCAGGATATTTCGGTGGCAAGTCAGTTGCTCTGCTGAAACATAACCTGTGAGAAAGATCGGTGATATGAGATTCCTAGAACCCGATTACTATTCTTAGGACATGTTGAGCCAACTGAACTTCAAGAAGGTACTTACCTACGAACCCCATGCAAGCTTTAAACCTAAGAACATGACATCATGACATTATACCATATCATTTTCACTAATCATTTCAAGGATCTCAAGGACCTGTGATGCAGGTTTATCAAGAACTAGACTGCTAGCAAGGGGAAAGGGAATTTATTTTCCTCCAATGCCACCAAAGATTAAAGTACTTTCACTCGAGTCAAAGGCTAGGACCCACTCGACATGGTGAGTTTGATTCTCATATAAGGACGTTCAAAGATGCAAAGTTCTTCAGTCAAAGCTGCAACCAGACTCAACTTCTAACATTCCCTTTTGTTTACCCAACGAGACCCTTGAAAACATTGCATCCACATATGATACATGTCATTACATAACAAGTATTTCCCAAGACAGGTTTTCTCATCTTCTTGCTGTTTATTTTAGTAAAAGATGGCTCCTGAACAAACTGTGAAAGACCTTCAAGCTCAAAATGCCCAATTCTAAGAGACACTCCTGGACTTAGACAAGAGGCAGAAAGAGTTGATGGCACTCATAGCCAAGAAGAAAAAGACTAGGAAACCGGATGGTATCCTTAACATGGGGAGAAGATTCAAAGGTCCCGCCAAACAGGTTCAAGCTTATGATATCCCATCATATGAAGATGAAAATCAAGAAGAAGACAATCGAAGTATCAAATCTGAAGGAGAAGCAACTTTAGTTTTGGTAAAATTCCTGATGAAGAAGACTATTCTGATAAGCAATATCCTCCCACTGACGACAGATACAAATAACTCGAAGATCATCTGAATGCCATGGAAATCCAGAAAGTTCCTGGGATAGATTTTGAAGAACAAGATCTTATCTCGGGGGTTGTTATCCCTCACAAATTCAAGGTCCCTACTTTTGCCAAATATGATGGTGTTTCTTATCCTAAGCTTCATCGAAAGTCTTATGTCCGGAAGATCCAACCTCATATTGTTGACAAAAAATATGGGTTCACTTCTTTCAAGAGAGCTTATCTGGGACACAACTGTAATGGTTGTATCAGCTGGAAGGAACCAATATACATACTTGGGAAGACCTGGTTGCTGCTTTTTACAAGTAATATCAATATAATGCTGACCTTGCACCAACTCGTGTGCAATTAAAAAGTATGATTATAGGTTCGAATGAAGGATTTAAAGAATATGCCCAGAAATGGAGAGATCTGAATGGAAGAGTTCAACCTGCTCTGTCTGATATGGAGTTGGCTGATACGTTCATGGGAACTCTGATAAGACCTTTTTTTAATCATCTGATCGGAAGCTCTTCATATGGTTTTACTGAGTTGATACTAACGAGAGAACATGTCAAAAGTGGTATCAAAAGTGGAAAGATTCAAGTGGATGCATCTTCAAGTACCGTAAAGAAGATGTTCAACGGTAAGAAGGAAAAAATGTTATGTATGGCCATAAGGGTCGTGTTAAAAGTAATTGTAACCAATCTGTAGGAGTTGTACTAATTTCCAATTTGGCGCCTGTGTAATAACATCAGTAGAATAATCAGCATAGATTAGACGCACCAAGAAGACAATTTACAAAGATTAGTATGCCATTGTCTCAGGCATTCCAACACCTATTAAAAGCAGAGCTGATAAAGTTAAGGGACCCTCCTCAAAATATCAACACCTCCTTTCCCTGTTATAATCCTAATGTGAAATGTGCTTACCATTCCAATAGCCTCGGGCATGACACCAATAGTTGTTGGGCGTTGAAAAATAAAATTCAGGATATGATTGACAACAAAGAAATGAAGTTTGATCCTCCCGAGACCCCCAATGTGATTACTGCACCTATGCCTAAGCACGACAAAGGTATAAGTGCTATTGATGATGTTTTATATGTTTCTGCTGTAAGCGAGTTGACTACTTCCCTCCTAATTATCAAGAAGAACCTTTTGCAGGCTGATTTATTTCTGGGTTGTATTGAGAGATGCTATTGCTGTGCAGCCCAACCCAATGGCTGCAAATTGCTGAAAGAAGGTATTCAGTGTCTGATGGACAATCATATAATTATAGTTGAGAAGATTCCTTCTATTGAGAATTTGTTTCAAGACTTATCTGTAATATCTGGCACTCCTATCAGAAACATTTCCATAGGACATGTGAAAATTAAGGTTGAACCTAGAATCGCTCCTCTAATAATCACTGCACCCTGACCAATTCTATATTCCTCAAACAAAGCTGTCCCTTGGAACTATGGAGACGACATCTACTACCATGGCATCAAGCAAGAGCCATTGACTGTTGAGAATGAAGGTACTAAAGCTGTTGATCCTAACATTGACAATATTGCTAGGACCAGTAAGGCTACTAGAAGCGGAAGGGTTTTCTCTCTAGAAATCTCTTTGAAGACTGTCGTGACACCAATTCGTTTTACCTCTATCGAGTCAATTACTGAGACTTGAGGCAAAGAAAAAATGACGGAGCCTGCCCAAACGGAGGCACCTAACGAAGTTACCACTGAAGATACCTCTAGGCAAGAATATGAGGAGGTATTGAAAATTATCCGAAGAAGTGATTACAAGATTGTTGAACAACAGGGACAAACTCCCTCTAAAATATCCATGTTATCCCTGTTACCATGTTCAGAAGCCCACGCACAGGCTTTGGTGAAGTTCTTAAAATATGCTCACGTGCCATAAGAAATTGGTGATTAATTTGGAAGTTATGTTGCTAGCCTAACTACTGATAATGGGCTAGGCTTTTCTGATGCCGATTTGACTCCTGAAGGAAGAAACCACAACAAGGCCTTACATGCATCTATTGAATGCATGGACAATACTTTGGCTCATGTATTGGTTGACACTGGTTCCTCGCTGAATGTTCTATCGAAGGGGTCTAAGTGTTAGGATTTAGTGTGTTCACATCTTTGTACAAAATACTCAAATTACTCAAAGTACCAACATTAGAGAAACGAGATTATGAGAATGTACGTATGATAAACCAATTTTATGTTTATTGTTATCCAACTTTAATTGAAAGCTTTATACATTCCTTTAAATTTCAGTCAAAATATTTTTACATTCCAGTCTTTTGTTTAAAAGCATTACCTTACTATTTACGAAGTTACAACTGAAATCAACTTTGATTAAAAGAATAAGAATGTCGTCAAAAGTATTCTTCATTTTAGGAATAGAAGTTTTGAATGAGAACACATGTACTTAGGATCAATCTGGTCGATCCTGCAAGTTACCAATTTTTATTTGATTTGGAAGACCAACAATTGTTTACCAAATTTCATGCTAAACATCGACGTGGATGCCAGAAGTAATTTGGATTGGGTGGGGAAAAACCCTCAGATATCACCTCGAGATTTTCCCTCGACTTTTTTGACGCATTTAATGTTGTTGAGGATCGAGAAGAAGGGGCCCTACGTCCTAGACGCCCTTGTACCCTAAACCAACCAGCCGGATCTGCTTGGCGTTCTCAGGGTTATGTTTCCCGATGTACGATTTTTTTTAAATAGGCGGAAATTCGCCCGCCCTTCAGTGGTCTCCAGGTGGGGATCTTTATGTGGCTGGACTTGGCGCCCTTCCAACTTCATTTAAATGCGCTCGCGTTCGTGCAGGCATTCGCGATCGTGTGCTGGTATCTTGAGATTGGTGCCACACTACCCTTGTTTTCATAGTTTTTCATCTTCAGAGAAAGTCCGTCAGCGGACGACACGACTAAGTGTCCTTCAAGCAGCCGAAGAAGTTATTCAGAACATACATGGACTATGTTCGCTCTTTTAAGGACATATATTACATTGTGAAGCCTCTTTTGGAGGCAGTTGTGAACTCCCTGTATGACCATGTGGTCGAGTTTGAGAATGGCAGGGAGGTGACAAGGTTTCGAGCAAAGTTCCCTCTTGAATGGCAGAGGAATAATTTCAATTAGGGGACTGACGCATATATTGTGAAGCACAACGAGTTGGGCGTTGAGGACCTACTTGCTTATGGGAAGCTCGTGGCTTTTTTTTGAGGGTTTCTCCCCTGCCGAGTGCATGAATAAATATGGGAGTTTTATTTTGACAGCAAATAAGGAGCCATGTTATGCCGCTCGGCTTATTAATATGAATACGCTCCTTGAGTGTGATTCCAACAATTAAGCTTTAAGACTTTTAGGTAGCGAGTGTGTTTGTAACTAGTACGTGCTTATGTTTCCTTGTTATGCTAACCATGTTTCTTTATTTGCGGCAGGCCAGATATCAAGCCTCTATGAGCACATGGTCAAGATAATGGCCAACAGAGGTGCTAAGAAAATATCAAAAAGTCATGTCGCCTAAATCTAAGGGCATGCGAGGACTGATAACACCCTGGTCGGTCCAACTTCTTCGCCTCAGGGATTCAGTCCCCTCAAGAGAATCCTTCTAAACGACAGTGTGTGGATGACACTAAGCACCTCGACCTCATTGGTGGGACATTCGGGGAGACATTTATGCTACCCCTCTATTATCTTCATCGGGGGATTTTCAGTGAAGATAACTCTCTATCCATCCATGAGGCAGATTCGAAGCCATCCTGGCTGTTGACAAGGTGGAAAGGAGAAAAGTGATCACTAAGGACGCGACTGCCATGATGAGGGTTCTGTAGAACGCCATAGCCCTTAATGGCGCGGAGACCTATTTGTTGAAAGATCTGAGGAAGGTGTAGGCCCAAAATGTAACCCTGGAAGCGAAGGTGACCAGGCTGAAGAATGATCTTTTCCACCATAAGGAGAAGTACCAAATCCAGACTAGGCTCTATAAGGACATAACTAATCTAAAAGAGAAGTTGGCAAGAGTGACCTTGGAGAGTGAAAGGCTCCAGGCCAAAGTGACCAACTTGGAAGCTGTTGCGGTGCCTGCCGAGGAGGAGACCGATGAGGAGAAAATCCCGACGACTTGGGCTGAGTTGATTGTTTGTCTCCAGGTGCTCGAACAGGGTTTCCTAGACACCCTTGGGACGAGTTTCAATAGTTCGGTGTTTCCACCAGGTAGTTGATGGCCAAGTAATCGCTCCAGAGACTTTCAGTGTCGAAAGGGGGTCCCCGCCAGACAAGGAGGAAGATGTTTGATTCCTTGTATTCGACTGACCTGCGTGCCATATGTCTGTTCGACCTACGTGCCAATATTTATTTTTGCAATGTTTGGATATTGGGCTCTGCCCAGTTTTTGTAATATTTTAACAACGTAGGCCTTCGTGGTCGACACTTTTAATGATGTTGGTAGTATGCTTCTATGTTGTTTTCTTGTTGAGTACTTAATTCCTTGTTGTTATTTATGTTTACAACATATAGTTTGTTTAGACGCGTGGATTCTTGCTCGATAGAATTAGCACTCAACTGTCTAGGGAACATGTCGAGGAAACAGAGTTGGGTTTCACTTGATAACAAAACTTAGATGGTGGTTAGGGTCTTGATCCTGCAGTGTGAACTTTCCCATCGCGAGCTAGGTGTTCTTCCTCATTGGTACTGCGACGACGAAGCTCGGTTGAGGTATCCCCGTCGAGTTAAGGTTTCACTTGTCCAATGAGCGGAATCCCGCCTTTTAGTTTTAGGCTTGGGATGATGTGCCCATAGCGTAACACACTTTCATGGTCGGGTGTGCCCTATTTCCTAATGAATGGAGCAGGACGGCTGTTAGGCCTAAACGTAGTATTGTTAAGACTAACTGTAATATTGTTTTAGCTTTTCTGCGTTCCATGGTCGAGTAAGTTATTCCCTGTTCAAGTTTTCGAGGTAATAGGTCCCGTTATTCATTTTTGTACGGATTTGGTAAGGGTCTTCCCAATTTGCAGTGAGTTTCCCCTTGTGCAAGTTCTTCTGATTTCTCTGCAGGACTATACTTCTGACTTGGAACTCACGTTTTATGACTTTGGTGTCGTGACACAAAGTTATATTTTATTTTAATATGGCCTAGCAGAGAGCTGCCTGTGACCGAATTATTTAGACCAAGTCAAGCTCTTCTCTTAAGGCCTCGTCGTTCATCTCCTTGTTGATGGGAGATTCAATTCATCTATATGGCTCTCTGATTTCCACTGGGATTACCACCTTAGTTTCATAGGTTAGTCGGAAGGTATTTTCCACTATGGTCGAGTATGGTGTCGTTCTGTAGGCCCGGAGTACATGTGTAACTTCTCGACCTACCTCTTTTTGGCTTCATCCATTCGTCGTTTTAGTTATTGCAGGAACACTCTGTTCGTAGCCTCATCCTACCTGTTTTTTTAAGGGTGCTCGACAAGTGTGAAGTGTTGCTTAGTGCCTAGTTTGACAAAGAAGTCTTGGGAGTTTTTGTAGGTAAACTGTGTTCTGTTGTCAATGATGAGCGTTTGAGGTACGTCAAATCGGGCGAGCACGTTTCTCTTGAAGAAACGTAGTATGTTTTGTCCCTTGATTTCGACGAGGGCTTCGGCCTCTATCCACTTTGTGAAGTAGTCAACAACAACAATTAAATATTTGTTTTGATATGATCCCATGGTGAATGGACCGAGGAAGTCCATTCCCCACCAGGCGAAGGGCCACAAGGACGATAAAGTCTTAAGTTCGTGGGGTGGTGCCAAATGCATATCTGCATGGCATTGGCATTTATCACATTTTTTTACATGCTCTTTCGCGTCATGCTGCATGGTGGGCAAATAGTATCCTACTCGTCGGGCCTTCTGTGCTAGGGATCTTCCTCCCAGGTGTTAGGCATTGATTCCTTCGTGGATTTCCTGCACGATGTGGGGACTTTGGCCTCTTCGACAAACTTCAAGAGTGGGATGTATAATCCTCATATGTAGATTTTGTCTTTGATTAAGACGTAGGAGCAGGCTATTTTCTTAGATATGTTGTCTTCTTTCTGATCATAAGACAGTTCCCTTGTGGTGAGGTAATGGTACACCAGGGTCATCTACCAGTTGTTTTCCCCGACGGTGTTTACGTCGAGCGTCACAGAGGGTTTTTTGATGCTTGGGTGAGAGAGTGTCTTCTAGATGACGGACTTGTTTCCACTCTTTTTCCTTGTGCTTACGAGTTTTAAAAGGATATCCGCTCGGGTGTTGTGCTCGCGAGGAACATGCTTGACTTCCACGAAAACGAACTTTTTTTCATTTTTTTCTTTAACTAGAGTTAAGTACTCTATGAGGCTGTCGCTTTTGGATTGATACTCTCCTCGTACCTGAGAGAGGACGAGTTGAGAATCAATGAAGATTTTTACTTCCTACGCGCCTAAGTCCTTGGCCAGGCATAGCCATGCGAGAAAGGCTTCGTATTCGGCTTGGTTATTTGACATCGGGAAAGATAAGGCGGGGGAGACTTCGATTAGGATTCCTTCCTCGTTCTCGAGAATGATGCCTGCACCGTTTCCTATCGAGCTGGATGCTTCATCCATGAAGATAGTCCACTTGTGGGTTCCGCTCGCCAGAGAGGCGGGTGTGGTCATTTTTTCCACAAAGTTGGTCAGGACTTGGGTTTTAAGGGCCTTCCTGCTCTCGTACTGGATATCAAACCCTAAAATTTCTAGCAACCAATTAAGCATTCTACCGGCCATGTCTAGATGACTGAGTAATTGCTTCACGGGATGGTATGTTCAGACAATGACCGTGTGGGCTAGAAAGTAGTCTTAGCCTCCTCACCACATTTATGATGGCTAGGGAAACCTTTTCAATCTATTGGTATATGGGTTCTTGGTCTTGCAGAGCTTTTCTCGTGAAGTATATAGGTTTTTGTCTGTCAGAGGTCTCACAAATAAAGGTACAAAGTCTCTCCGCCTTCTGGTCGTTAGAGGACTGGTGGTTGCAAAATATCCTGTTTGAGGTGGAAGAGGGCTTGATCACACTCTTTTGTCTACTCAAACGTCACTTTCTTGTGTAGTAGTTTGAAAAATGAGAGTGCACGTTGAGAAGATTTTGTCATGAAACGAGACAGCGAGGTGAGCATCTCGTTTAGGGATTAGATGGATTTTTTTTCGAGCTCGGTGTTGGGAACTCGGAGAAGGACTTGCACTTGTCAGGGTTTGCTTCGATTCCTCACTCTATTAAGTAGAAACCGAGGAACTTGCTCGCCCGTACGCCGAAAGTACACTTCTCTGGGTTGAACCTCATCCTGCACCTCCTCGCCTAATCGAAGACCCTCTTTAGGTGGGCGGTGTGGTCCGTTTCTTCCCAGGACTTCACGATCATATCGTCCATGTAGACTTCGAGCATATCCCTAATATATCCTCGAAAAAATTTGTTCATCATTCATTGATAAGTAGCACTAGCGTTCTTCAGGCCAAAGGGCATTACATTGTAGTAATAGTTTCCCGACTCGGTCATGAAGGTAGTGCATTATTTTCCGCTCCTCGCCATGGGGATTTGATTGCAACCTGAATATGTATCCATGAATGATAAAAGTTTATAGCCGACAAAGTTATCTACCAGCCTATCAATGTTAGGAAAAAGATATTCATATTTGGGGCCATCCCTATTAAGATCGGTATAGTCAATACACATTCTCCACTTTCCATTAGATTTTTTAACTAATACAACGTTAGATGGCCAACTTATGTACTAGGCTTCAGAAATAAAATTGGCCTTTAGGAAGTCTTTTATAGCTTTTTCAGCAGCCTCCTCTTTTTTGGGAGACTGCCCACGCCTACATTGAACTACTGCCCTAGCGGCAGGATCTATGGTCAACTGATGACAAAAGACCTCGGGGTCGAGTCCGAGCATCTCAGCAGCGCTCCACGCGAAAAGGTCAACATTCTCTCTTAGACAGGCTTTTAGTTGCTTCCTCACCAGGTTGGGGAGTCTTGTCCCAATCTTCACACCTTTTCCCAGATCATTACCAGGGAGGATGACTTCAAAATCTCCATCTGGAATGGGGCGCATAGGATGAAGAGGCTCCCTATTGTCAGCGGGAGTCGTGGAGCCATCTGTCTCTGGTCGAGCATCTCTTTCCTTCCTTTTTTCCTCTTTTAGATCATCCTTGGTGAAGCGGGTGTTGAGGTCGACCGAGTCGACGTGAGATGATGGTTTCTGCTTTATTGTTCGAGCTGGCTTATCGTCCACAGACTGGGCTTGCTTGTTGGCAGTCTTGGATGTAGTAACGATCAAATTATGTCCCTTAATGGCTGCATCAAAGCATCTTCTTGCGGCTTGGATATCTCCGTGCAGCTTGACAACGTGACCCCTCTTTGTATAATACTTCATATTCAAGTGGACCGTGGATGGCACGATGGTCCGCTCGGCCAATGTTGGCCTTCCTAAGATGTAGTTGTACATAAATGGACACTCCATGACCAGGAAACATACTTTGATTTATATTGCCGTTTCCTCTCCCCCGAAGGTGAAGAGCAGCTCGACCTAACCCCAAGGCCTGATGGTCGTGCCATTGAAACCCTGTAGGTCAGAACCCACATACGATATCAAGTGGATGTGGTCGAGCTGGAGAGTGGTGAACAGATGTGTGTACATAATGTCGACGGAGCTCCCTTGGTCGACCAGAATGCAACAAACTCCGAATTTCACCATTTTTACTCTCGCCAGCAAAGGGATGTTAGAGTTAGGAGATCCACCTGATAGCTCTTTGAGATAAAATGTGATGGGGTTATAATTTCCCCAGAACTTGTTAAGAGTTGTGTTTTGAGTTGAGCTCATGTTGATCAGCTTATCAAACTTTCTATTCACCAACCCCACAATGATCTTGTTGAATCCTCCACCGGACATGACAATAGTGCAGAGGAACCTTTCGCAGGTGCTATGAGTAGACAAAGGTATTTGGCCTCATCAAGGACGTAGAAGTCCTTAGGCCGAGAGACGCACAGGGCGACCTATAGGTTGACGATATCGTTATAGGGCGGTTTTTCCTCCTCAGCCTTCTTTGTCTCACAGACGTCTTGACAGGGAGCCTCGCTCTTCTTGGTGTATTGTCTCAAATGACCTTCCTTGATGAGGGTCACGATTGAATCCTTAAGGTGGATGCAGTCTACGGTGATGTGGCCGTGGTTGCTATAGAAATAACATTACTTTATTTTGTCGATGTTCGACTTAAGGGGTGTAGGCCTGGGAAGCCGAACCTCACCCTGTTTGAATTCATCATTGATACACTTGGCAAGGATATGCTCGAGGGCAGAGGTTAATAGTGTACTCAGTGAAACGGCCCGCTGGGCTTCTGTGCTTGCGGGAGTCGCGGGGCTTATCATCTCTTCTTTTCGCCCCGCTTCGTCAAGGAGCCACAACGTCGTCATACTTTGAGACTCTGGTGCTTTCCCAATTCATCAAGTTTATAGCATTGTTGGAGGCCTCTTTCTCCTTGTATTTGATGTAGGTCTGGGCCTTGAGGAGAAGTTCGTCCAGCGAACGGGGCGTCTCGATGCCAACTACCTTTCTGAAATCGCTGCTAGGACGCAACCCTTTCTCGAGTAAGTATCTCTTCATGTGATCAATCATGGGGGACTCAGATGGCTTCTCAATTGAACCACTCAATGTACGCTCAGAGGGGTTCATCGTTCCCCTAGATGATCGCCTCAAGCGACGCCTCAGATTTCAGGTGTCGTCGAGAGACGGTGAATTTTTTTGGTGAATTGAGTCTTTAGATCCCTCCAAGAGGTGACATATTCTGAGGCGAGGCCTTTGTACCATGCCATGACACCTTTCCTCAGAGTCGCGGGGAATAATATGCACTTGATGGAATCCCCGACATTGCAGTATTCGAGTATCGCCTCGATGTTCTCGATGTGATCATTGGGGTTTGTCGTGCCATCATAAGTCGCCAGAGGCGGCGGCTTTTCCATCCCGACAGGGAGTATAGTATCCATTATCGCTCGAGACAGTGGACTGTTGGGGTCTTCTTTGTTGCTTCAGACTGGTGAACGCAAGGGGGAGGAGTCGAACCGAGGGCCTCTGTACCGGCATGAAGAATTTCTTGGTCAACTCTTCGGCTTGTCCGACTGCACACCGATCTTGTTTCTATTGGGAACAAGGGATCGTCGCTCCTTGTGTGGTGGAGTGCGATTGCGCTTCTTGATGACTGTAGGCTGCGACCTTTTTAGCCGAGGATGGCTCCCGGTTTGTCGCGGAGAGGGGCTCCGAGACTCATTGTGTTGGTGTCTTTGCGGGGGAGAGCATGAACAAGTGTCTCATTATCGCGGGGATGGGCTACGAGATTCAGATTGTCGATGTCTCCTCAAGGGGGAGTGTGTCGGCACCCGTTCTCCAGCATTCCAATGCATTTTCTCTGTTGGAAGATCATGAAGTTGGTCTGATTGATAGTTGTGAATAGGGCCACCACGGTAAGGTCAGCGTTAAGCGGCACATGAATTTCTTGATACATTCCAAGATTCTTGAACTGTTGGGCGGCGTTGTTGGCCACATTATGAGATGAGGAGGAGGTGGTTAACCCGTCCCTAGAGTCACCTTGTTTGTAACCAGTCATCTCATTGTTGTTAAGATTGTCTCCGTCGGTGAAGGGGGAAAATAGTCTCGTCGGCGCTACCGTTGTTGTGTTTGCTGGCCATGATGATCGATAGGTTTTGAGGATGAGTTTGCTTTGGTCTTTAGAGTCATAAAAATATGGGGAACAAAGATTTCCCATAGACGACGCCACTGATCTTACCGGGATCAGAAGAATCTTCAGTGGTATGCAACACTTGAATTTCCGCAGTTGTTGGAGAAAAAAAACGGAGTGTACGTGCAAGATACTCTGATGTCAAAGTAAGGTTCAGAGCGAAAAGACAACAAGTACATAATTGATGAGAATGAATAGAATACTTGACTCTCTAGTAAAAAGAGTATATATAGTTCCCCCAGCGCTGAGTCAAGATCTCCATCGTGAGCTGATTCTTTAGACCATAATAGATGACTGCCAAAATCCTACGTAAATAAGGAAGACCAACACGTGGTCTTCGTCCTAGATTAACTGCCTTGTAATCTTCGAATAGTGAAAGACTCGTTCTTCATAGAAGACAAAACGACTCCATAGAATACATAGAACAATTGGCCACATGTCTTTGGAAAGACACGTGGAAAACACGCTCCCCAACAATCATGATATTCTATACCATTTCATTAAATCTTCTTTGAAATAGTGCTAGACTGAGACGTGTCTAACGGTGAAATAACCACATGTTCAATCCAAAACACTATTTACACCGCCTTCTGTTCGTAAAACACCACATCTGAATTGTTCTTTGTTTTTTTTCATTTTCTTGAATTATATTTTCATAATGGATAACTAAACCCTGAGTCAACTTATACTTCAAGGGTGGAGTAGAAATAATAATGGTTGCAAATATCAATTTCCATGGCTCTATAATTAGATTTACCGTGGTCTTATTTATCATGATTAGGAAGAAAGCCCAAACAGGTTTAAGTATCAAGTTTTGCTTAGTCCAATATAAATATTTCATTTGATAAAAAATACTAACAAAATCACTAAACTATATTCTGTTTGTGTTAACTCAAAAAAATATTTTTTTTAATATACATTTTTTAAAAATATTAAAATTAAAATTCCTTTTTTCATAAATTAAAAAAAAAAATTCAATTTTAACATTGAATATAGATGATCATTTCTCTCTAAATTAAAATCAAAATTATGAATAATTTACATTTACAATTTATACAATTGATTGAAATTTCAAAATTTCAAGATTACAATCGAAGTTAAGCTTAAATCATATTTAATTTTTTGACAAATATATATATATATATATATATATATATATATATATATATATATATATATATATATATATATATTCCTCCATGTGAAAACAGTCTTTATTGTAAATCTTTTCAAGTACATCTTCATCAATTTTCCTCCACTTTATCACTAAAAAGGAAAAGGGTTAACAAAAAGCAAATACAATATTTCCTTTTTTTCCCATCTTTTCAACTTTAGAAACCAATTACACCGATTATTTTCATGCAATATATATATTTGAATAAAAAACTCAATTGTACAAAGTATATATCCACTAGAATAATACCCATCTATCCTCACCCTAATTTGTATATCTTATCTTCATTCTTTTTTCTCTTCCCTTTTCTCATTTTCAAGGTATGCATTAGGTTAATGTTGCTCTTTTAGGCCTAAAATAATAGTCACACTAATTCTTATTGAAATATTTTATAAATCCCAAGGAGGGTATCCCTAGATATATACTTCTCCAACTTTGTCTTGCTTTAGTAACATGCCAAACTCTACATTCTCCATTGGGATTCCTTCACTAACTTTTTTAGTAACGTTTTTATCTCTCAATTTTAATCACCATGACAAACAAAATAAATTAACCTAACTTAAGTGCAATCTAGCTAGCTACTTGCCCAAGAAATGCGCAATCATGGCCATTTGAAGCACTGCCACACAAGGTCATATTAGTAGGTGCTAATAAAATCTTGTAATTATAATTAATCTCTAACTTTAATCAAATGGCATGACAACAATTTGTTGATACTATTTGAGTTAGATGGTGCCATGTGGAGTAATTAGCGCCAAGAAAAGAGGGTTTATTTTCTATTATTATAATAATTATATTCAAAATAATTACTTATTGTGGTTTTAATTTTTATAAAATACATTCCAATTAACAAATATATTTAAAATGTACTATATCTGTTTTTTTTTATTATACGTGGTTTTATAATTTTAATGAATTATTAACTTTATTTTGTAATCATATCTTAAAATATTTATTATTTTCCTTCTTTTAATTCTTTAGATTTGTGTTTCTTATACGACAATGATATTTTTAATCTTTATGATTTTCATAATTTTTATTTTTCATGCAACAATGATTTTTAATACATATGAAAATGGAGGATGAAGTAAATAGAGTGTATATATACCGCGAACCAATCCATAAATAATACGCATTCGTATGAATTTAAAATTGTTTTTTTAATTTATTTAAATTTTGACATTTGAATTTGATCATTTAGACTATGAATTATGCGAATTTAATTTTCTAATTCTTTAGTTCATTCGTAACAAAATTTAAAAATTATTTTTAAGATTAATTAACTTTTATTTTTTATAATTTTGTTTATAATGAGTTTTATAAGTAAAAAAAATGTAATAACCGAATATATAAATATTACGAATAATCAATTTGAATTATATATTGAATTTATTTTTAAGTATTTTTCAAAAACTATCAATTTGGTTTAAAAATTTTAATTTAAAATAATTAATGATAATTTTTTTAAAACAAAATTAAGTTTTTGCAATATTATTTTATATTATTTTTTAATAAATATATTTTAATAAACGAAACTCATATTAATAAACGAAACTGAGATAATCAAGTACTAACATATATGGGAGTATCAAAACTCATATTAATAAACGAAACTGAGATAATCAAATACATGTCTATAGTAGTAAGGGACTTTTTTGTTTCACCATTAAAAAAATGAATTTTTTTCTTTGTATTTTTGAAAATAAGTTTTACAAAATTATTTTTAAAATATTATAAATTTTTTATATTCGTTTTTTTTTAAATTATAATATTAATTTTGACATCTTATAACATAAATAACACATAGTCAAAATCAAAAAAATTTCAAAAAATTAAATTTAAAAAATGATTTTTATGAAAATCTATTTGAAATAGTTTCAAAATTAAATGATTTTTTTTTAAATTTTAATATTCAAAAAATATTTTAATAAGAAATCAAAATATTTAAAATAATACTATAAGAACAATTATTCAAATTAAATTTTTATTTAAAATTTTTTTCTAAATTTTTATAAATTTTTTTTACACAAAATTATATAACACTATAAAAATTATTTAAAAAAAAACCAAAATAAACCGGCTTTAAATAGCATGAAAATAATGCATTTCCATATAAGGGAGAAATGGCAAAGAAATTTGGCAGAGACATATTGGGTCCAATATGGAGGCTTTGTTTAAAGTAGTTTATCATTCTTTGTGTTTGTTTATTTATACTAAGAAAAACAAAAAGACTCTTATTTATATGTTTGTAGGGTAAAAGGATCCTCAATTAGATTGTCCTTTTGCATCAAATTATCTTTTGTAATCATGAGTTTCTTCCCTTTTTCTTTTCATTTACACATTATTTAGGCATGGATTTCTACAGTGATTCAACTCTATTTTTTGTTTTCTTGTCAAGGAAAATAATAACCACAAAATATTTTAAAAAATATATTTTTTTAACATATATATAATGTGGAGCCAATAAAAAGTGATTTTTTTTAATGTATGAATATTATTAATTTTTTGTGATTGTGCGCAAATGGGTTGTTATTATGGAGAATAATTACCCAAATGTATACTTAATTAGACAACATTATTGAATATGAGTAATGAAATAGGCAAAGATTAGTGGAATCTATAGATTTGATGCGCACGTCTATATCTACACTATTCTATTTATTACCAAGATATTCATAGCGCACTATCAATTTCAAAACAATTTAGTAAAAAAAAATCAATTTCAAAACTATTGTATAATTTTTGAAAAATGATATTTTAACGCTATTTTTTGACACTTAAACCGTGTATATTATTCATAAATATATGAACAATATTTTTAATATTATTTTAATTTTTTGATATATTTTTTTCTAAAACTATTTTAAAAATATTATAACTTAGTTAATACAATTTCGAATTTAGTTAATATATATTCTGACATAAAAAAATAGTCTTACATAATAAATCAACTTTGATTAATATTATATATAAAATTTAATAATATAATTCATAATTTGGTTAAATAAATTTTAAATATAAAAAAAATTAAATAGTAAAATAAAGTTGATTAATAGAGCAAAAAAAAATTAGTTAATACATTTATAAATTTATGTCAGAATATAGTTAATAATATATATTTTATTGATTAATAAAATACTGAAATTGATTAATAATTACAAGAAAAATAATTAGTTAATAATATATTTTTGCGATTAATACAATTCTCAAGTTGATCAATAACATAATATTATATTTACGTTATAAAATAAATTTTAAAATTAAATAACTTTTTTAAAATATATTATTTTATTAAAAAATATTATTTAACATATAAATATAATGAATAATATACAATTGATGTAAGAAAAAAGTGTTAACGTAACAATCCTGATAATTATATCAGCTGAAGAAGAACTAATTAAAAAAATGTAAAGAAAAACTAGTTGCATAATAGAGTAGTTGTTACTAAGATCAATTTAATACAACGGTAGAAGTCAATTATGTTCATTAGGAAAAGTCAATTATTGTTAGGCCAAAATCACTATATTTGTCAAAGTAATCAACACTTTATGCTAAATTCAACTTATTCTATGTAAAAGTTTATTAATATATTATCATCATCTTTAAAAAAAAATAGAGGTACAATTAACAAGAGAGTTACTATATATTTTGTATGTATAAAATAGCTCATTGTCACCGTGATTTAAGCTTGACTAAAGAAAGAATCACATTCCACTTGTTGATTGTTAACAAACCTAATTTTTGAAAAGTGTCTAACTCGAGTAGAATTAAAGAAACAAGACCACTTGAATGCTTTGAAGGTGAAAGCATTATCTTATTTACGGAAGATCAAAGTTGTTAGCAAAATTCTCATCTTTGAATGGTGCTTAATATTGATTGGTTTTGATTGGTTTGTTTTGTTAGTTGGTTGTAAAAGGGTAAACACCCTTATGCTTCTTTTTAATTTCATTTTGCTTATAAAAAAATAAACGAGAGTGTTTATCATAGATATTTGATATATATTACTAATTAATTAATAGTTACAAAACTCACATTGATTAATATTCACAAATAATAATAAAAAAACTCATCATATATAAAATTGAACAATATTTAAAAATTTTTTTGACAAAATTGAAATTCAAGTTTGAGCCTCCAAATATCATCCCAACTACGTCATCTTTCATCATCAGATACATCTAGTTTTCATAATAATATGGAAAATTCTCCCCTTATTATCCCTTCTCTAAAAATCGCAAACTATTTTATCTTTATCTCCATTATAAAATTAATGAATCGAACCGAATTCATCTGAAATTTAAAGAATTAAAATGGTATATTTAATTAGTCAAATAAACTATGTTACACAAACAATTTTAAAACCAAATCAAATGAAAAATAAATCAAATTGAAATTAAAATTGAATTAAGTTGAACCAAAATTAAATATAAAAATCATATTTATTTATTTTTTAAAATTAAAAAAAAAAGTATAATAATTCGATTATTTAACAAATGGTTCAATTTGAAAAAAAATATTTTTTAATAATTTAATATGATTTGAAATTCTGAATGAATGTTAAAAATTTTGATTTAATTAAATTTTAAATAAATAAAATAGTTTGATTCTATTTGAATGATTTTTTGCTATTGATTCAAGTGAGATTTTCTAACTAAACTATACCAAAAACAATCTTAAGTGAGAAGGATAGCTATAACTTGAAATAGTTAAGCCAATGGTTAAAAGAAATTGGAGGTCTATGTTTAGTCTCAGCAATGATATAAAGATAATACTATTAATTTATCATTAAAAATGATTGATGATTTATTGGCAAACACACATTCTATTAAATACTTTTATTTCTAATTGACAAACTCCGAAATATAATGTGAGTTTTAGAGATGATATTAAATAATAGACTTTTATAACTCCTATTTCATGTGTTGTATTGCTATTTTATATCAACAAAAAATTTAATATATTTTAAACTAATCGTTTTTAAACTAATCGGTTTAGTATGTGAATCGGAGTTGATTGATTAAATTAAAAAAAACATGTAATCTCTTTTATCATTTTGTTAACATAAATTTCTCTAATATACTTTACTATTTTTTTATACCTTACCATTTATTACTTTCTTTTTATTTCAAATCCTTTTAATTTTGACATACTACTAATAAATAATTTTATAAAATAACTCATAGTTTATAATAGAAAAAATTACACTCATTTTATTTGAAGTCTGTTAAAATAGCACTTATATTTTTTCTAATTTTTAAAATATATATTAATTTCCACTAAACTTACATATACCAACATAAAAATTTAGTGATAGATAAAAACTTAATAAATATAATTTATATTTACGGTTTTTCACTATCACTATAACTATAAAATATTGATATTATTTTTATAAACTCAAAAGAAAATTAGTGTATATTTTAAAATAAAAGAAATTTTAATGCTATTTTAATAAATCTTAACGAAAGTGAGAGTAATTTTCCTTTGTATTTTTTCTTAACAAATTAGTTATTTTTTAAAATTTATATACAATTACTAATGGATGTACTATGTTTTGCAACGAAGAGAGTGGTTAACCATAAACATAATACATCATTTTAGTAATTGCATATAAATTTAAAAAAATAGTACACCCTTTGGCACTCACTCAATTACTTAATTGAATGCAACCTAGTTTTATAACATCATTAATAATTTATAATCATGACCCAAATCACCACTTTAAATTTATCATGTATTTGGAATAATTAAGGTTCTGACACACTGTTCATTTTCCAGTTTTTTCAAACAGAAATAAAACTAAAAATATCGAAACATTCAGAACTTCAGTTGTTATTTTCAATTAGAAAATGACAAAATCTTAAAACAGCACGAGAAAGCTCATTCTCACTGCATCAAAGTTTTTTTTGTAGGGGACATAGCCAATATTACTCTGATAGAGAATCTTCATTTTCTCACTAGAGAACACAAAACAAGATTAAAAAACTTGTCTCACCAAATCACGAAGTGTTATCTTACTGTAATCTTTGTTTGCATGCTTGAATAGTACTAATAAGTCACTTTATGTTGTATATAAAAAATTGAGTATGCACATAAGCATAATGTCTCTATAGGCTACAAAGTTTCTAAGCTATATTTCAATTTAATGCTGCACAAATATATTTAAAATTGTCATGCTACTTTGATGTAAGATGTTGTTAAATTATGTCAGTGTATCATATTTTTTAATTCAATTTCACATTCAAGTGGTTAATGAGTTTGAATTATTTAAATTATTACACATATGTGAATAAACGTTGAATTTAGATATTGAACTTTGGATCTGTAGATTATATTTATGGATAGTAAAATGGGTCGGATTTATCAAATATATTTATTTTATTCTCATTTTTTTACATGATAAATTAAGATTTTAGATTTACACCCTCTATTAATTCTATTTCTTTGTAAGAATTTTTACAATTTTAACTTAAAAAAATATAATATCATAGATTTATCTCGCCCTACTTTGTTTTGTACATGTTTTTGAAGGATAGAACATGATCGACATGTATATTTAACATTCTTTTACACTCATTTAGCTTAATTAATGCTTACAAGTTGAGCTACTCCACCTATCTTAAATTTTAACTAAAATGATTATTTTTATATTTTTTATTTTAAAGTATTGAATTTAATTTTTAACAAGACGGTTGTAAAATGTAAAATGATCATTTATATTTTTTAAATTAATAAAAATTTCTCTATTTTCTATTTTTTAAAAATTAATTAATTAAATTCGTTAAACATCATCATAATTATCCAATTTATTATTGATAAATGAATTAAATTTTGTTTATAATTTTAAAATTGAATAAATATTTTAAAAATGCATTAAATGTACATATATTTATGATACTCATACATTTCATTCTTGTATAAAATATTATTATCAGGCACAACTTTATAAAACTTTATACAATTAATTATATATTTTTGCTATAAGTAAGATAATCATAGTTTAAAACAAATATATACATAAATCTATTATGAAAGGATGTATCACTATTTCTTGGAGGGAATCTTTCAATATACTAGTAATAGTATAAGGTAAATTATTTTTCTCTCTCATAATAAAATATTTGCATGTTCATTAAAAAGTAAGAGAGCATGTACACTATCATATTCATCAACAGCTATTCTTGTCTAAGTGTTCCTGTGATTTGAGAGATTATTATGAATATATCATATACAAATGATGTGAAATAAAATACTATAAACTATATTATATTCATAATAAACCATATAGAGTACATAATAATTTCAAAGATGTAGACTTCAAAATTTGAATGGAGTTCAAATCAAAATGAGGGGAAAAAACACAAATACGCACCCCTCATTGAAAACAGTTTAATAACATGTTGAAAACAATGGCTCAATGTTTTTTTCTCAGTGGTGATAGAGAAGTGACAAATAAAAAAATATAAAAGTAAAGTGGGACCATAGGTTAAAGTGGAGAATTTTTGTCCAAAATATATACTTACGTTATGTGTCCCACCAAATACTACAACATATATATGCATGCTCTATTATGCACTTTACATAGAGGAATTATCTGATCAAGATCCACCAACCAAATCAGATTATTAAGTATAGAAAGACAAACCAAAACAAAACATAACCCTTGGGTGTGACATGGTTTGAGGAAAGACAAAAATATATAACAAATAATCTGTTTTGTTTGGTGAAAATTGTTTTGTTTTTCTATGTGGAAAAAGGTATAGATAAGAGAGGGACAGGTGAGCACTTTAGGCCTCATTGCGCACGTACCAATCAATATATAAGCTCGAGTCTAATCTTAATCTATGCATGTTGCACATGTTAGCAACTAATTAATTTCTCCACTCACGTAGTTTCAAAAAAAAGAAAAAAATAGATATATGGATTTTATCACAAGTTAAAGAGAAACAAATTTACTTAATAAATAAATAAATAAATATACTTCCATTAATTTTGTTGAAATATGAGATTAGATTTAATTAGATTTAATATTTAAATATAATTTAAGTTGTGTTAGTCCAAACTCAATTAGAATTTTATATAAATAGTTTTAGTGTGTATCTTTATTTTATACAATTCATTCAAGTGAATAATATAATCTTTATTTCTTTTATTATTTTATTTTTCTCTCATCACTAAAAGTGTCTTACGCACTAACAAATTGGTATCCAGAATTTCTGGTTATTGTTCTTGATCGAGTTTTCAAGAACTTCACGTCAGAGATCGTGTTTTCAGGACAACTAAATCAACCGATGCGAAGATGGCTAGTGATAAGGGCATTTCGAATTCTCTTCCAATGCTTGACGGTAAAAATTGGATCCAGTGGAAAAAATAGATGTAATCCTTGTTTGGCTTCCATGAAGCCCTAGAAGTGGTTATCGATGACGTTTCTGTATTGGCTGCAAATGCAACCGACGAACAGAAAAAATCCCACAATGAAGTCAAGAAGAAATATTGCAAGGCTGCTTATTGTATTTACACGATGGTCGACGCTGTTAATTTTGACAAGATTTCTCATGCTGAAACGGTGAATGAGGCATGAGATACTCTGGTGAAGTATTACGAAGGAGTCGAGAAAGTTAAGGTTGTCAAATTACAAACCTTGCATCGACAATATGAGTTGTTGCCGATGGGAGAAGACAAAAAAGTTACAGAATATATGTTGAAGGTTCAGAAACTCGTTCATCTCATGAAAGGTTGTGGTGAAATCATAATTGATAAGATGATACTTGAGAAGGTAATGAGAATGTTGACCTCTCACTTTGATCACGTTATCGTAACTATTCAAGAATCCAACAATCTTGAAACCCTAAAAGGGGAAGATTTGGTTGGTTCGTTGGAGGCGCATGAGATGAGGATTGTCGAAAGGAAAGGAGTTCAGGACTCGATACAGACACTACAAGTTCAATCATGGAAAAAGGATGGTGGTTCCAACAATTTTAAAGGAAAGTTCGACAAGACTCAGGGCAATAAGTCTTGGTCGAATCCCCTTAAGAATAAGGTTGAAGATAGATCTTCTGAATCCTCGAAAAGAGGAGGAGGAAACTATTGAAAGGACAAAGAAGATAAAAAGTGTGCAGTGCTATATTTGTGAAAAGTGGGGTCACGTAGCCAAGAATTGTTGGTACATAAAAGACAGAGGATCAACAGGCAATGACGAACGAGCGAACCTTGCACGCTAAGATTCAAATGATTCTAAAGGTGGTATGATGGTTATGGCTGCAGGTGTAGATAACCATGTCGAATCCAAGATCTGGTTCCTCTACTCAGGCTGCTTGAATCATATGACTGGTCGAAAGAAGTGGTTGACAATTTTTGATGAGTCGAAGAAGAGAAAGGTGAAACTTGTTGATAATAGTTCTTTGCAAGCAGAAGGTACTGGTAACATAGTTTTTTAAATGAGTAATGAAAGGAAATCTATGCTTAAAGATGTGCTCTATATACCTGAGATAAAGTGCAACTTGCTAAGTGTTGGACAACTGGTCGAAAAAGGATTCTCAATTGTTATGAAAGATGGGGCTTTGAAATTGTTCGACACCAAGAACAATTTGGTCTTAAAATCTCCGTTATCGAAGAACAAGATATTTAAGACTATGATCAGTTAAACAGAAGATCAATGTTTAAAAACTATTGTCGACCACAAGGATAATCGGTTGCGACATTTGAGGTTTGGACATTTGAATTTTCGATCACTCAATCCGTTGATTACTCAAGGTATGATATATGGTATTCCAAGTCTTGAGATGACCGAGAAACTCTGTGAAGGCTGTTTAGTCAAAAAGAAATCCATAAACTCGTTTGTTTTGACTATGCCAATGAGATCATCATACATACTCAAAGTGGTACATTCGGATGTATGTGGTCCATTCGAAGAATATACCATTGGTGGAAACAAATTTTTTGTTTCATTTGCCGATGAGTTCAGTCAAAAGTTGTGGATCAATGTGATCAAAAGAAAGGATGAAGTATTCGAAATATTTAAGAGATTCAAGATACTTGTCGAAAACCAGAGTGATAAGTGGATCAATGTTCTGCGAACAGATGGAGGTGGCGAATACACATCCAAGATGTTTTAAAAGTTCTGTGTAGAACATGGTGTCGATCATGAGGTAACTGCTCCTTATACGCCTCAACATAATGGAATTGTAGAAAGAAGAAACAAAACCATATTGGATATGGTGAGATTCATGCTAAAGCATAAGAATTTACCAAAATATTTATGGGGTGAAGCTGTTTCGAGTGCAGTTTATATTTTGAATATGTGCCCTACCAAGATATTAAAGAACTAGGTTCCTGAAGAAGTATGGAGTGGAAAACGACCATCAGTGGGTCATTTGAAGGTGTTTGGCTCTATGTGTTATAAGCATATTCCTTATGCAAGAAGAAGGAAGCTTGATAACAAGAGTGAACCTATGATTCTGGTAGGATATCATAAAACTGGTGCATACAGGTCATTCAATCCAGTTAATGAGAAGATTGTGTTGAGTCGATATATTGTGATTGATGAAAATTCTGTCTGGGATTGGAATTCTAGTAATTCAATTAACCAGCCCTTGATGAGCTCTGATTTTGACAAAGAAACTAGTGAAGTCAAAGTCGAAGTTGAAGCAGTTGCTGACATTCCTGACACAGTCAAAGTCGAAGAGGCTGTGGCTGAAACAAGCCAAAGACCTCAAAGAAATAGAGTTTTTCCAAAAAGACTTCATGATTATGAAGTGGTGGTGATGATGAAGTCACGCTAGATGGAGAATTAGTCCATTTTGCTTTACTTGCAGGTGTTGAACCAATCAATCATAACAAAGCTTTGAATATTAAATAATGGAAGTTAGCTATGGTCGAAGAGTTACAGACAATCGAAAGAAACAATACACGGGAGTTAGTCGAATTGCTAGCACATACAAAAGCTATCAAAGTGAAGTGGGTGTTCAAGTTGAAACATAATGTTGATGGTTAGATAGCAAAAAATAAAGTAAGATTAGTAGCTCAATGGTTTCTTCAACGAGAAGGACTTCACTACTCTGAAGGTTTTGCTCCAGACGCTGATTAGGTTTCACCAAAGAACCCAATCAATTTTTTTTGAATTCCAGGAACGAATATGGTACGTTAGATCAAAGGTGAGTCAAAGTTGATTATAATCTAAGGGTAGAAAGAACAAGGGTGTATCACATGGACCGTAGGGCAAGTGCATGGGAATATAAATTTGGATCTCCTTCTTAGGTGAGGATAAAAGACGTTGTTGACCACTTGTCACCCACTAGTTTCCTAAACTACCACTACCCTCATACTTAAAACAAAACCAACAATAACGTTAAACCAGTTTAAAATTTTTCCCTCTCTCTTCTCAAATTAAAATGTAAAACTGTTACAGCGGTATAGCGGAAAGCAAAAAGTAAAGTATTATTTTACCGGGTGATATTTAAGTTATATTGGATCGTGTCCACATAGATTGATTATTGAATTATCGTTCGACAAATCTCTCGTTAATGAGTTGGGGATAAATGGGTTTGTAAAGAAAATGTTATCAACAAAAAATAAATGTAAACAAAAGTAAAAACTAAGGAAGAACTTATCAAGCCTGCATATAATCTACTCATCACAGACTTAAATCCACCGTCCAATTACATTCGACCTAACAATACTCGTCAATGTCACTACGTATCACTCACAATCTAGGTGATTTCTAACCCAAATTGGGAGACCAACTGTATCACCAAGGAAATGATCTCTCTACCTCCTCAACAACACAGAAGACAACTATGTAATTGCACTGACGATCTCTCAGTACAGCATAACCACACAGAGGAATTAAGCTCTAATACCTAAGTAGATGTCAGCTATAAATCTATCTCTAGAGTTCAGAAACTAACAGATAATCATCCTAGATAAGAATCTAAGCAGTATATGTCTATAACAACTCAAATTCCTAGCACAAATAAAAAATCTAAGATAATAATCGACAATGATTTGTAAAGCAAGTTTAGTATAACACCATGGGTGACAAATATACATGAGTTCAAAGTAAATACATATACAAACTCAACACATAAAGAATACACAAAGAAGAAGAGAAATGAACCCTAAATCTACCGATTTGTCAGCTCCGATTGAAGAGCAATCCACCCCAGATCACCCGTATGCACGATTCAATGTTATTTTCTAAGCTCTAACTATCAAAAAATGAAGGATGATGGAGTTTGGGTCAAAAATAACTAAAACCATACAAAAAAAATGTGTTTTTACCCCTAAATACGCATTTCTGACTGTCCTGCATCGCTCGACGATCAAAAAATGTTGCCCGGTGACCAAAACTGCATTTTTCCACGCTTCAGGTTGCTCCAGAATCGCCCGGCGACCAAGAAGCATCATCCGATGACAGATGACAGAAAATTGAAAAACTAGCACATATTCAGCCATAAGTTTTGAATCGTAACTCCGATTCACGCACGGTCGGAAGCGTTAGAAAGATTATTTATTGCTCTATCTAACAATGCCTAAATATAAATGATTTAATACCTAAAAAAATGAGACAAAATCAATTAAAATCAATGATATTTACATAATAACACAATAAATACACTATAACATTAACTATACCGAATATACACTAAAGGTGAGGTTTATTGGCAAAAAGCAAACAAATTAAGCCGATGAGTGCTAATTATTCGCACTCAAATTCACAACAATTTAGCACTCATCAAACTCTCCCCAACTTAAAACATTGTTTGTCCTCAAACAAAGTCAAATAAACTTAAAGAAACAAAAGACGATAATCAAAGAATCACGAATCAACTGGTTTTGAAAACAGAAAACAAATGCAATGGTTCAAATGAATGACAGTACACACAAAGTAAAAACTTACCACTAAAATACGACTATAACATAAACACGAAACAAATTCTAAATACAAAAATTATGTCAAACATTCTAAAAAAATACTAGTTCATAAATGAGTCACACCAAGCAAACACAATCATCAGAAGATGGAAAACACACAAAAATGAGGCATTTTCACTCATCCAATAGTCTTGCAAACAATAGACTAAATTATGTATTCATCCAAAAATTTACATTGAAAGTATAAAAGCAAGAATCTCAAGGGCTTTTCAAGATTGTAATGTGGTTTGGTTAACAAACAAATGATAAGTCATAAAGCTAATCGAAACAAAAACTTGCCTAAACCTAAGGGGGTAATTACTTCCACAAAGTTTCAAACAATAAAATTTCAATCAAACTTCTTCTTCATCCCAAATTTCAAACCAACACACATCACTTATTCAACACAATATTATTCCATGTATTTTTTTGTTTTTCTTTTTCAAAGTTTTTCTATTTTTTTCTTTCTTTTTCTATCACTTTTTTTTTTCATTTCTTTTCAACCTCATAGTAATCAACCAATAAATCGACAATTAATTTTCTCCCCAACTTGAATTCAACCATACATTAAAGTGAATACTCCCTACTTTTTAAGGCAAGGTAAAAATTCAAACCAAAACAATGGTTGAGGGTTCAAGAAAACAACGAAACAACATCCATGCAAAAAGAGAAACTAAATACTCATAGACAAGTATTTAAAAAATACAACACAAATATCGACAAAAAGCTCAAAGGGGTTACTAATAATCACACACTCACAAGGTAAATTGACTTATTTGGCCTAGGTAGTTGTGTTCAAAATGAAACAAAAAAATTTCTTGATCATGTTCAAGCTTTCATACAATTAACACAAACAAAAGATTAAGCATAATAAAATCCAGTTGAAACAAGAATTATAGCCTCTAGCATATGTGAACAATGGAAAGCTACCATACAAAAAGGTGGGAACTAAAGTGATTCACAAATAAACAAGTATACAAAATAATGAATGGCATAAAAGTTGTAAAAAGTCTAAGTATCATGAATATGCTAAAGTATAGAAATCAATAAACACATACCTTGAACGTGTATAAAACTTTAACAAAATCATTACCACGCATTCGCAAGTCGAAACGATCAAACTTGACAAATCTCCTCAATATTCTACAAATTATCGAACCAAAACTTGAGTCCAACTAACAACAAAAGAATTAGAAAAATAATACTCCTACAAATTTTAATGTACAAAATTTACAATATATACAACGAACAAAACTCCTCAAGCTAAATACGACAAGCTTTCGAAAAACACAAATTGACATGAAAAAACAAATACAAATAACGATATGAAAATCGAGTGAAAATGAATTAACAAGTTGAAAAATGAAGATTTAAAATTCAGAATATTTCCTTGTTTCAACTTGTTAAAACACAAATCACCACACACATAAACAAATACAAACAAATATGATTGTTTTACGTCGTAAGCTCGATGCCTTTATTGTGCGAGCTAGTAACCTCCTCTCGTCATGCCATGGTATTGTCACACCGTGTAAACCTAAAGAAAATATCCTAACAAACACACAGCAAACGTTGCCAAAACGAGACAATTCACAACAATACGTGAAAACACATATAAGCACAAATATCATATACAAGTTAATATATAATTTCTATACAACATATACATTAATTACAAAACTCAAAAACAAAATAATCATCGCAATGTGAATTCAATAACACCAATCCCCGACAACGACACAATTTTGTTGGAAGCGGTGTAGCGGAAAGCAACAAAACTTTTAGAAATATTTATCCGAGAATTTATCGTATCCACAAAGATTGGTTATTGAATTGTCGTTCGATAAATCTCTCGTTAATGAGTTTGAGGATAAATGGATTTGTAAAGAAAATGTTATCAACAGAAAATAAATGTGTAAACAAAAGTAAAAAGTAAGGAAGAACTTATCAAGCCTACGTATAATCTACTCATCATAGACTTAAATTTATCGACCAGTTACAATTCAACCTAACAATACTCATCAATATCACTACGTATCACTCACAACCTAAGTCATTTCTAACCCAAATTAAGAGATCGACTGTATCACCAAGAAAATGATCTCTCTACCTCCTCAACAACACAAAAGACAACTATGTAATTGCACTGACGATCTCTCAATACAACATAACCACACAGAGGCATTAAACTCTGATACTCAAGTAGATGTCAACTCTAAGTCTATCTCTAGAGTTCAGAAACTAACAGATAATCATCCTAGATAAGAATCTAAGCAGTATATGTCTATAACAACTCAAATCTCTAGCACAGAGCATAATTCTAAGATAATAATCGACAAAGATTTGTAAAGCAAGTTTAATATAACGCTTTGGGAGATAAATATACATGAGTTCAAAGTAAATACCTATACAAACTCAACACATAAAGAATACATAAAGAAGAAGAGAAATGAACCACAAATCTACCGGTTTGTCAATGCCGATTGAAGAACAATCTACCCCAGATCATCCGTATGCAAGCTTCAATGTTGTTTTCTAAGCAAATCCTATCAAAAAATGAAGTTTAATGGTTTTGGATATTTTTGATCTCAACTCTGACACTAATTGTTAGCACAATTATGACTTGCTTCACAAGCAATCTAATGAACACACAATAAACTTAAAAATGAAATGATAATAGAAAGATAATGGTGATGTTGTACGTGACATGATTACTTATTTACAAAAGAGAGGTTATACACAATATGTATAGTTTACTTGTGGGTTAAATAACAAACTTTATCAGCTAACTAAATAATTAAGGGTGTGCTTAGATTGTTGGTTGACATAATTGATTCTACTAGAATTGAGTTTGGTAGAGTTGATTTTTATAAAATTGAGTTTAGTAGAATCGAGTTATATTTGGATACATTTATGTAAAAATGAGTTAAGCAATAAATTTCAGTGTAAAAATCACTCTTAATCAATTATGAAGTCAGAAGCTACAAATTCTAGATTCAAGTAGAATCAATTCTGGAGGTATAATCAATTTTATTTTTGATAAAATAAATACTTCAAAATCACTCATAATCAATTCTACTCCTCTACACTAGTGCAAAAAGAATAATATAATTTTAAAACTTACACTCATTATATTAAAACGAATATAAATGAAAAACACAGTGACAATCTTATAAACAAAATATCATTTTAAGTATTAGCACGTGACAATAGACATTATATTTTTTTAAAACTGAGTGTAAATAAACTCATATTAGAATTGATTTTGGATATTTTAAAAACTAATACAAACATGCCATAACAAGTTAATTATACAACTAACTATAAATTAATTCATGTTATAGAGTAACTAACTAACTAACACATTCAACTTAATTTTAAAGATAAATTTGTGTCCTTAGAACACATGTGGGCAATCTTAATATTGAAGTGTATCATATAAATTCATGCATTCAATTTATTAAATTTTTTATAAATTAATTATAAAACTTCAATTTTTAAAAATATATATCTTTAAAATACAAGCTGAGATTCAACTTTAAAAATGCCACATCACATACATTTTAGCCGTTTTTAGTTGAAGTTTGTTAGTATTTTTATGAATATGTCGGTAGGTTATGTATTTATGTATAGTAATATTTATTTAGCAAATAGACATAGGTTTTAGTATGTAGTAGCAGGAGAAGAGTGACATGAGAAGCTGTGGTTGTGAAGAGTCCTTTCTCTGTGTCCACGCGTGGCATAATAGAAGAGAAGAAGAGGTGGATATTAATGTGAACCCGTGATAACTGAACATAGCCATTAAGGATTGTGCATGGATCCCATCCCAACCTGAATTGAAGAGGCAGGTTAATGAAACAAAAGAGCAGGTTTGTGTTTATGGTTGTAACTTGTGGACCCCCTCCTAAAATATGAAGAATGGCAAATATCAGAAGGTGGCAGGGTTGAGTAAGTATTGGTTTGGTGTTTGTAACGTAAGACAGTACAGTGCAGGAGGGAGATAGATAGGTGCATCTGGTTTGGTCTATCACTGCTTTTCATTTTCAGATTTTTTTATCAACCTATCACTTTTTTAACAATAAATTTCTATACTACCATACATTTTAACTCATATTTCTAATATATTATGTTTTCAAACAAAAAAAATTGAAATAGGAAATTCCACCCATTGAATTGATAGATACTTTTAAATTATACAGCTTCTATCAATTGAATTAACGGAACTGTTAATATGTTGATTTTTAATATAATATTAAAAATAAATAAAAATTATAATTAAAGTAAAAATTAATATTAAAATTAATATTTAAAATTAAATTTAAAATAAAATAAATGTTAATCATAGTAATAAATAAATACTAAAATAAATTTATTTATTTAAATTAAAATAAAAAATAAACATAAATTATTAAATACGGCTCTGCCACTGCAATGGACGGAGACTTTCGTTATTTTATTATTTAAGTACGGCTTTGCGACTGCAATGGGCAGAGACTTTCATTATTTTATTATTTAAGTACGGCTCCGCCATTGTAATGGGCGGAAACTTTCGTTATTTTATTATTTAAGTACGGCTCTGCCACTGCAATGGACGAAAGTTTTTATTATTTTATTATTTAAGTACGGTTCCGCCATTGCAATGAGCGGATGTTTCCGTTATTTTATTATTTAAGCACGGCTCCGCCATTGCAATAGGCAGAGACTTTCATTATTTTATTATTTAAGTACAATTCCGTCATTGCAATGAGCGGAGGCTTTCGCTATTTTATTACTTAAGTACGACTCGCCACTGCAATGGGCGGAGGCTTTCGTTATTTTATTATTTAAAAAAAAAATTGTGAACTATAAATACCATTGATGTTGAATGATCCCAGCTACACTCAAAATATTTTTCTTTAGTTCTATCTTAAAAATGTCTTCAACATGCGGAGAGTTTTCAACGTTTCCATATATGAAAAGAGATGATGAACTGATTTTTTCTCCTGTAAAATCTCCGATGAAGATCAAATTGTTGAACATGCGGACATTTGAGCATATGTATAGGCACTTGGAGGGATGGTTAGGGGAAGAAATTGTACAAGGTGAAAAGATCCAGAAAATTGAGAGGTTAGTTACGGTGCCCGCTTAAATGGACTCACTCGTTCTTGGAGACTTGTTCACAACGATGCATGTGTTCTTATGATGATGCCTCAACAAAAAGATATTGTGTTGCTGGTTGTAATATCCTAGAAATGCTTATGTCTTTGTTTGAACATGTTGATGTTGTTTAGGTTAAATGTTGTTGTTAAGTTCTTCTATTTGTCTAAGTATTTTAATTTATGTGTTATTTTTCGGAATGGTTATTTATATTAAATGCAAAAGTGTTAGTGGCATAAAACATGATTTCTTGGCGTCATTATACATACAACTTTGAAGATTGATAAAAAAATGAACAATTAATTATTACTAGTTTCTACATTGGGGCATCACGTTCAGTTGTGACCTGAAAGACGACACAATGTGCATTTTCTCTCCAACTTATCATACACGTCTGTTTCTGTTGTAATACGGGTGCTCACGGGACGATCTTTCTTATTCCTCCGCATGATTGGATTATGACAAATTTGATCTCCCTCATGAGTGGGCCAATACTCATCCTATGGTAGAACTGGAAAGCTCGTGTTGTAAATCCCAAATAAGTTCGTCACCTTGTAAACGTCAGACAATAGAAGAAAGGTGTCTTGGCGCATCACGGAACACGCAGCGATAACATGTGAACAAGGAACACGGTATGCTTGAAACTTTCTGCAGTCACATCAACCATCTATTAGGTTGACCTTGTAACGTCCCAATGGTTTCCCCTCACTGTGGTTAATTGTCTCTTTCACACTGAAAATGTTATTATTGTAGTAAAAAAATGCTTACCTGATGCGTGGCGGATTTTGATGTCTCTAACGCCTAGGAATCGTAATTCATTTCACTTTCCGTACGCAACCAAGTAAGTTGAAACTATTTTTTTTGTCTTAAACTTATTTACTATGTGAACAACATTTAAGTATTATTTATTTTTAGATGGTCTACATATGGGATGTATTACGAAAAGACTACTCATCATTGTGCACCTGGCTATCGAACGTTCATTGATCATTTCGAAGAAGCTGATGTAATATTCTTAACCATAGATTACTAATAATTACTATTATTTTATATATTTAGTTAAACTAATAACTGATTTTTTATAAAAGTTTACGTGGAGGCCCTATTTAGGACTTGAAGATATCGATCTGACTGATAGTCACGTGTGGAGTTTAAAAACATTTATTATATGTTTTACTATAGTTGAAGTGCATCATACAGATAGGGTAAAACTCCAATTTGGCATTCTTCAAGGCATATCAGATGCTTCAAAGTGCATGGAGGAGTATCACAAAAGTGTGGTGAACGGCCAATGTCTATATAGCAATTGGAAAGATCATTACAAACAGGATCTTCATCAATGGAATAACCGTGGAGATAAAGTCTTACAAGGAGATGTCATGTTAGAAGAATGTAAACTGAGTAAGGAATACATGGAATGGTATAAGTTTGTTACAAAGTTGTATCTGTCGCCAAATAACTTCTTATTTGAACCTCGTAATTTTCCAACATCTTCAAACGTCCAACAAACCAGACCATCATCAAACACTTACACCCAACAACCATTCATGAGCAACCAAGAACCTTTCCTTAACACCCAACAACCTTTCATCCCAACACAACCACCTTTTACCCCAAGCCAACGATACCATCAACAAAACCCTTCATCTAACCCCACCCAATAGGGTATCCAACAATAATATTCTTCATCTAACCCCACCCAATGGGGAATCCAACAACAATATTCACATTTACCCAATCTACATCAAAAAGTCTACCACAAACATTATTAACACTACAAACCCCACATGGCCCCAACTTCCAAACACCCCAACAACAAATGCCTATTTCCCAGCCATAACAATTTACCTCCCAAGATTGTTACCAACTCTTAGTAAATAGCCCAATTCCTACTAATCCCCTACCAAATTGGAATTGGGAGGGAATCAAATTAAGTTATGGCAGTGCAGCCGAGACTGACTATACCAATGATGAAATGATTGAGGAATTTTTAATGGGCGGATGTGACGCGAGACCTTCAACTCAACCACAAAATGAAGAAGGAAATCACATAATAGGACAACGTACCAGACAAACTCCTCCTTATGGAACTCACCAATGATTGACACGACCTGATCAAAATCGACATTAGATGTAATTTCTTATAAATTAATTATTATTTCATTTCTCAATTAAATTTTTGTTTAATTATAGTAGAATTATATAATTGAAATATAATTAAAACTTATATATATATAATTCAAATAAGTTAATTTAAAAAAGAAAAAAAAATTTACGTTACAACACTTCCGCCCATTGGATGGGCGGGGACCCTCTTCAAATTACAATACTTCTGGCTATTACTTTTGAAGATGGTAAATATTTTCAACAGCTCCGCCCATTCACTTGACGGATGCTTTGTGACAAAAATGAAATTTGTTTGAAAACATGGTAGTTTGGGATTATTGAGTGAAGAGGATGGTATAATGGGATTTTTTGTGTAAAAATATGGCAGGACAGTAAAAAATTCTCATTTTCAAGACACAACACGGATATATTGATGAATTCTCACTCTGGCTTTTGGATATAACTAATCAATGTCTTTAATATATATATATATATATATATATATATATATATATATATATATATATATATATATATATATATATATATATATATATATATATATATATATATATATATATATATATATATATATATATATATATATATAAAATATAGGTGTGTGTGTGTGTGTGTTTTTTATGCAAGGACAGAGAGACTCAAATCTCTAGTATGTATATTACACGATTGGGATAAGGGTTAGTTCATGGCGACGAGTAGATATGTGCGTTGTTTTCTGAGGTTACTTTATGGACCAACTCACGTGAGGTGAGAGGCGTTATTGGTGGTCAGGGCTACTAGGTTGCAGGTAGGCGGTTAGAGTGATGTTGTTAGGGTTGTTCTGATGTGTGTAAATCGCAAGAGTGTGATTTATGTCAAGTAATACAAAATTTCAATCTCACAGGAAGATGTGTGATTACCAAATTGTATGTTTTGAATTACGAGAAGTTCTAAGCAATTTTTATAGAAAATAAGATAAATATGTGTCACCCACTTTCGTGATGTGTGCGTCTAGACATGTTTCAGATACAACTAAGTAAATTAATCATGAGCGCCACGTCTTGTCACTTGACAGTGCTTCTTGATTGTTTCTCAATTGAGATCAAATTGTCTTGTCAGTGGCACCTCAATCTCATTTTTTTAGCAACTCGCTTTCAGATGCCGCGTCATTATCTTTCGATACATGAACGATATCTCTATTGGATTTTCTTTTGCAATTATCATAAACGTGGAAATAAGACTCGAGCTCTAAAATAAAGAAAGCATAAATTTCTCGTAATTACAAAGACATAGATGTTGTTTCTATAAAATTGTGAATGACATACATTTTAGTAAAATCAACTTGGCAGCAATATGTTGAATAAAGAAGTCCCAACTTGTTATTTTCAACATGTCAAAGAAGATGTCTCAACCTGGAGATAGGACATTGCGAATGCAGCAGCTGTTAGTTATGTTTCAACTGATTTATTAAGTTACTGAATATTTAGGAAATATTCAGTTAGCTTATGTGGCATCCAAGATTGACAAATCAGAATATTTTTATGTTGGTTTTCGAAGATTGCGTAGTTTCTAAATATAGAGACATTTTAGGAAACTAATCATTGAAGACCTATTATCTTGGAGAAGAATATGTAGACTTTGTGCAACCTCATTGCTGCAATTTTAAAGCCCAACCGAGTCCAAAATAATGTTATAAATAGACTGGTGCATACCTAGTATTAGGTAGAACTTACGTATGTATTTTGTTAAGGTTTTAGAATCCTTATTGTTGGGTTGTAAGTTATGTGTCAGATGTTCTGAAGCTTTTAAGCATAGAACATTTGTGTGTTAGATACTCATAAGTTGTGAAGCATTGAGTATTTGTGTGTCAATTCTCATCAACTTTTAAGCATTGAGTTTTGTGTGTTCTTGGAAGTGTATCTTCTTGTTTTGTTCTCTACTTGTGTTTAGAGTTGCTCCAATTGCTGAGTGTAATTGAAGAGGGATTTGAAGGAGGCCTCATACCTAGGTGTGTCTTAGGTAGAATTTAAGTAGAGGGTAGTGATTAAGTGCGTAGACTGTAAACTGGGATGTTTATTGTGAGATCCACAAATTGATACTATCTAGTTAATTTCATCCCTGGCTTGGTACTCCCCAGAGTAGGAAGGTTGTTCTAAACTGGGTAAACATATTCTATGTTATTTACTTTCAACACTGTTTTATTTTGTATATACACCTTGTTGTTGTGTGTGAAGTCGGATCCGATGTCTCGACATTTCTTACGACATCCAGGATTTGATAGCCAAAATTTCAATAGATTTAGTAGAGATTTGTCATAAGATGGACTCACATAACCTCCAAGTCCCTAATGAACTACTCACTCATGGTGAGATAGGCAACAACAATAGTAAAGCTTAAGAACATTACAAGAGTAGAAAGTAAATAAAATAAGTAAAGCGGTAAGAAACTATAAAGTAAATATGAAGGAAAGATTAACAATAAAATTCAGGAAATTACAAATAACATAAGCTTGAAACAAGGACTTAAAGAGAAAATGACAATGTATTGCAACAAATTCTAGTGGAAAGTGATACAATGAAGGATCATAAGGCCTCTATTTATACTAATTCAAGGATTAAGTCACCTATTACAAGCACTAATTTCGTGCATAATGGATACTTAAAATTAATCATGAAGAAAGGAAGTTACAAAAGCCAAAAAACTCACAAAAATAGCCCAAAAACCAAAAGTTTGTAACTGGATGGGTGTTGACACGGGTTGGTCATGTTAGCCTCAAATTTTACATATGGAGAGAGCTATGAAGGGGAAACACGACTCATGTCATGGGACACGGTCATGCCGTATTATCCTCAGAAGTTTTGCATTGGAAATATTCATTTTCGTGCGATCTTCAACCTTTTTTGTTCTGATTCACTTCATTAACTCCTTATTGAATGAAAACAAGTAAACTACACAAAAGCGTATAAAACAAACTTGAATGATTAAAACAAACATAAAATAGATGAGAAAACAAGCTAGAAAATACTATGCATTTTCCACTTATCAAATATCCCCAAACTTGAATTGTTGCTTGTCCTCAAGAAAAAACCTTGCAAAAGAAAGAATTAGGATCAAACAATCTTTAAATTATTTAAAAACTCAAAAAGATGAAAACTTTTCATTAGTCATACGTTGTCTGTTTTTGCAACCAGCTAAGATTTAAGTCCTCCCGTAATTACCAACACTAAAGGTATTACCGAAACATAAAACCATGAAAAGAATACAATCATTAGTTTCTTACTTTAGTCATATCTCTAGCTACACTTTAGACTTAAGTCTCTTCTTAGATTTTACCTTTCTTTTTTTTGACCATCAAATTAAGGCATCTTTAAGATAATGATAATCATCCAATGTATGAGATTGACCGAGAGAAACAATTTTTTTTTGTTTTTGCAGATGAAAATTTTTGCACACTTTTCTGTGTTTATTTATTAACCATTATGATTTGACGTTGGGGTTCGACCATCGTTGGGCTAAATAATAGGGTGAGAGTTATCCAACTTAGAGGATGCAACACCTTTTTCATCCTTTATTGCTTATTTTTGTGTTTTCTTTCTCAATCTATCAACAATAACAAATGAATCACATCAATTATACTAACAAGCAACAAAGATATGATTCACTAATCAACAATGCAATCTCCTAAGACAAATACCAAACATGGCAAGAAGGTTATTCTTTAAGTACCTAAAGCAAAAAACTAACAAGTATGTTTAAGGCAAAACTTTCAAGTCATTAGAAAGGGAAATAATTCAACATCATATAACAAGTTCTAACAAGAACAACTGATCATGGTAAAATGGGACAACCCCAAAATTCTAAGGTCAAGACACTTAACAAAGTGAAACAACTAAACACTCAAATATGGATTCACTAATCACAAGTATTCAAAAAGGAAATGGTTTAAACAAACTCAAATTGTGACCTTAATCATGCATTGGGTTCTCTCTTACTTTAACTAGAGTATCACACATAGCAAAGATAACCATCAAAGCCAAACATTAAGTAAAGTGAACATGTATCAACAATATGAGAAATTAATTCAAGTTTGAAACATTTAACTCAAACACCAACATCAGGAAGTAACAACTTCACACCATGACATTAACCAAGACTCTAAAATTAGTTCAAATGAAATCATGGAAGCAAGATCATCATTTAAATCACGAAGATGAGATACAAAGATTAAGCATTAAGTTTACAACCTAAGCATGCTCCTAATCACCAATCTACCTTAGCAAAGGTAATACAAGAAGACAAATTTTTACGTCAAGCTAAGAAGAAACATGTATAAAGACTTAAAGGGTTAACAAAGTCAACTTGAAAATGTAATTAAAAACAATGAGAATGGTGTAAAGGTAACCACATATCATCAAATGAAATAGGATTCACAATCAACATCAAGTTCGACCACCAAAAGTAGAACATAACATGCTTCAAGTTTTAACTTCTAAAGCAATCACAACACAAGTTCATAACATGGTATCCACACATGTGATAGAAGATGCACCAATGTATAACATGTAAACACAACCTAAAGCTCAAGTCCTAAAAGTTGTGCGTCAAGGTTTTCAAACCTACACTACACATTTTCAACAAGTGCTTAAAGAGACTAGGTTTTAAACTTTACAATGTAAAAAAAACTTGGAATACAATGGAGTTTCAAACTACACAATATATACTACCTTTTCAAGGAAGTAATATACTAAAAAACATTCACCTTAATCAAGGCTCAGAGAAATAAGAAGCATCAAAGCAAACAAGGTGCAACAATTATGTCAAAGATAATCAACTATAAACTTTTAAACCAAACACAGTGATTCAATTAGCATATGACATAAAATTGACCAAGACCTTACAACAAAAGTCATTTAAGCATGAAATATTGTACAAGAAGCAAGTTACTAAACTAGGTCAAACGTTAACAAACTATCCACAATTTGAAACAACAAAGAATTACTCAAAACATGACCTAAAAAGATCCAATAGCCAAGCAAGTAATTCATAACATATGTTAGAGGATCAAGTTAACTCTCAATAACAAAATCCATAATGGATTTCACAATTTCATGCCTCAAATTAATTGGCAACAATCTCTAAAAGGATTAACTATTATCATCATAAATTGATTCCTAACTATGCAAATACAGAGCCTATAAAGGTAGGACTTCAGATGTAACTACGTTATATGCTTCTAGAAATCAATAAAAGCCTAGAATGATGTGCGAAAGAGAGATAAAAATAGATTCAAGTGGTACCTAACAGAGAAGGTATGTTTCCTCTTCAAAGCCACGCAAGCGATAAGAAAACTCTATCCAAAGCCTCATTTAATTTCCTTGATGAAGATAGCACTCTTAATTTACTTTGAAACCTATTAAAATTCTTCAACAATTATCACACAATCAATTAAAAATAAATCACGACAATTATACAAGGAAAATAAAATCAAAGAAACCAGGAGGTGCAAGCTGCAGACAGGAAGTATGCTGCAAGAAAAAGCTAGACGCTAAGGCCTAACACACGAGTCCATAAGCAGTATTTTAGCAAGGTAATGGTTGTCCAAAAAAATGAATACAAGCCTAGAGGATTTCGACCCATCCCGCATCATTCCATCACCATTTTTCATAAATATTATATTTAATCTCAATTAAAATTAATAGCAAAACAAAAATGAACCAACAATGGGGAACACGGTATTGTTTCACCATTCTTAGGGTTGAAGAAGTGACGATTCAACTTCTCTTCCCAAACAAACGTATTCTATCTTCTCTTTCCGATAATCACTTGTATTATAAGCACAAGGGGAAAAACCCAATACAAAAGGGAAAAAATAGGCTAACAAAAGGAGCTTAAAAAAAGAAGATGGAAACTACAATCCTACATAAACCCACAGAGTGGCAAACCACACATCATGAACAACATCATGATTGTCTTTGTACAATAGAAAATGAATCCCAATCTAACTTAGTAAAGAGCAAGGTATCACCCCTATTCCAAATATAATTATCAAAAACAACCTTAATCCTACCATACCACATACACTAACAAACCAACAACAAAACAAAGGAAGGCAAAACCGAAGTAGATAACACAACTAACACATCAACTAGAGAATGCAACCCCAAATAACACATTCCTCTAAAAGGATATCAATATCAACTCCTAACCAAAGAAACACATCTTTCTAAATCCGCCCACCTTAGCACAACCAAAAAAAAAAACATGATCTAAAGACTCATCCTCCTCCTCACAAAGCGGACAAGAAGTGTCACTTCCAAGAAGCAACACACCCCTACAATTTAATTCAAGTCTACTCGGTAAGGCATTAGACAAGAATCTCCAACCAAATAGTTTAACCTTGCAAGGCACAACCGCTTTCCACACCATATCAAGCACCCATAAAGTCCCATCATCCAAGATCCTCCGTATTCGGGTTATTGAGAGCATAAATCCTCCTATTACCATTTATAACCAAAAACCCCTTTGAATTCCTCCACCACACCAACTTATCCTTCACCGCAAGATTTGGTATAACACCAATCAACAACACAGACGAGTCCACCCACTCCAACACACAGTTTCCCACCAACACCTCCTCATCAACCCCTAAATCCCACACCTAAGTATTTCCATCCCAAAAACCCAAATCTGCTACAGAAGGACTAGAAGTAGTGGATAAAGCGCAAACATCAACTAAATGCGGGAAAAGTACCTTCAGAGGCGTATGACCCAACCAAGCATCAAACCAAAAGTTGAAAGCCTCACGATTACCCAACTTACAAGAGATGCTACTTGTAAACCAATGTTTGCCATGAATAATAAGATCACAAACCGCCCTCACATCCCTCCACCAAAGGGATGACTTGCCATCAACCTACTAGAAATATTACCCACCAAAGCCTCCATTGAAGGAAAATTACGATCCAAAATGCAGCAGAAATTAAAAGTTTCCTTTAGCAATCCTTACGAATGGGCATAGTCAGTAATAGAATATATTACCTCTCGTGGCGATTCAGACTTCCGATGATGTGATCACGAGTGTTGATGAAGAACAATGCCTCTACTCAGTCCATACGAATAGATCGCTTCTGATCACAGTGCTAACTGCTTACGAACAAAAACTTTGAGTGAGAGAGTGAGACGAAAATACGGCTAGGGTTTCAAGATCGAAATTTCATCAAATGAAATGCTTCAGCACAAGGGCTCTATTTATAGAACCACTTGTGTAGGCTGCAAGCTAAAATCTAAATTAAGACTGCAAGCTAAAAGCCCAATTAAGCGTACGGGCATCATACTTTATGATATACCGCATATAACTTAAGCGCGTGGTACCTTACCATATTCCGTATTTCACTTAAGTGTATCATACCTTACGTTGTTCTATAATTCACTTAAGTGTGTCGCACCTTACGATGTTCCTTGTTTACTATATCTCTCATCAACCCGTCCTTATGTGTGTTACCATGTAGGTTTTCGCGATGTTGGCAATTATATTAAATCACACATTTAACATCATAAATAGTGAGCGATATCTAGAAAAATATCACTGCTACCCAAGTCACGAAAATGTCATGTGATCTGACAAAACCTTTCAGTGATAATATTTGTGTGTACAATTACCCTTTTGCCCTTATATCTATATTGAACATAAGGCATAGACCGTGTCACCTTTATCCAGTTTAATATTCGGCCCTTAGAAATTTATCCTGTTATAGGGGATGGGAAAATTCCATCTAGGTCACTCATGTCCCTTAGTATACTTTGTGAAGTACCCATCAATTTTCTTTATGGTCATCCAGTTACGGATAACGCTTGATCAGCAATAAAGTACTTAACTCTACATCTAGGGTCCATAGTAGTTTCAGGTTGAAGGATGGTATACACCATTATCACCATGAGAGTAACTTATGACACCTTGCATAACATTCTATATAGTATTCTCATAGCAGGTCAATCCAATATAAATATTACTCCTAATATTCATACCTATGTCAAGACTTGATAACTCCTTATCCATGATCCATGAGATGTGATCATCAATCTATCTTCATAATAATCTCAATGCTTTAATGTTATCCCACTTCTCAATAAAGCTCGACTATGGATACTTTAAGAATAATATCCTTATGTTTAATGGGATCTCATGATTAAGTCACACTTAACATTTCATTAAACAAATGAACTATTCTAAGGACTTTATTATTATGGAAAAGCAAACATAATAAACAAATGCCTTTTATTATTAATAAATAATTCAATACAAGTACCAAAAGTATTGGCCTCTAGGGCTTACACCAACATCCATCCCACCTCCATATCTAAATCAAAGCAAATCTACCCACAAGGCATCTAAATCAGACAAAAATCTCCAACCCCATTTGCCAATTAGAGAAAGATTAAGAAATGCAATATTCTTGACACCCAACCTCCATCCTCAATCGAAAGACAGATCTTCTTCCAACTCACCCAACAAACGTTCCTCCTACCATTGTCATTGCCCCATAAAAGGCTCGCTGAATCTTGATAATCTCCTCATAAATACATTTTGGAGCTTTGAAGAAAGAAAGCATAAATATCAGAATGATATTGAGCATAAAATTGAGTAACGTAACCCCCCCCCCCCCCCCCCCCCACAAGATAAATGCTTACCACTCCACACATATAATCTCCATTTCAACTTGTCAATAATGTTAAACCAATTCTCTTTTCGCCTATGGTTAGCACCAACCAGAATCCCCAAAAACAAGAAAGTAAGCTTGCCCACCTGACACCTCAAAATAGAAGAGGTCACCTACAACAAAGAAGTATCCAAATGCACTCCAAACAACATACTCTTGTTCAAGTTAATGCACAATCCCGAGACTAACTCAAACCCATGTAATAAGGCTTTGATGCACCACATATTATCCCATGAACCATCACAAATAAGGACTATATCATCCGCAAATTGTAACATGTGAAAAGCAATGTTATAAGAAACTTGGAATCCCCTAAAAGAACTAGAGGCAACATATTCGGAAATAACACAACCAACACTTCTACCACCAACAGAAACAAGAAAGGCGAGAAAGGGTCTCCTTTCCTTAAACCTCTATAAGCCAAAAACTCACAAGTGGGGCTACCATTAGCCAACACCGAAATAGAGCTAGAGAAAATCGTTGCCTCCATCCAAGGCAAACATTTTTTTGCCAAACCCCATACACCTCATCATATACCTAATAAAATCCCAAAACACACAATCATACGCCTTTTCAAAATCAACCTTCAACACCAAACACCTTTTCTTAAACCTCTTCTCCAGATCAAGAACCTCATTGAGAATAAGAACTCCATCAAGCATTTGACGACCTTCAATGAAGGTTGTTTGAGAAGGTGAAACCAACACACCAATAAATACTTTCAACCTACCAGTCAAGATCTTAGAAATTAACCGATGCAAGCACCCAACCAAACAAATAAGCCTAAACTGCTCAATACATTGTGTCGTAACCGAAAAAAATAAGAGTCGCCACCATTAATTTTTGTCCCAAGGACGGGAGAATAACGGGTAAACCTAATTTTATCAGAGATTCTAAATTCGTGAGTCAGTTAGACAAAGGAAAAGTGTTAGGCAACCTTCATCTCCATTGTTCTCAAGATGGGAATTTGATAGTTAATATTTCTATAAGTTGAGAAAATAATTTAGTTTTTTAGTTGTGAACTCACCTTGGTTTTAACCGCGTGCCTACATATCTCCTTATGAAGAATTATAGTCCAATTTCGTAATTTGAAAGTGTTTGATTAGTTTTTTTTATGGGTTGTGGAAATATTTTGAATTATCCTTAAACCTTGTTTGAGTTTGAAAGTAGCGTAGTCGTAGACGCAGTTCGCAGTTAATAAAAAATATCTCCACAACCCTTTTTTGAAAATAATATTGATATTGAAATTAAGTTAGTAGAAAAAAATCAGTATTTTTGATAGGTTAGTTGTCTTAGGTGCATGATAAAAAAGAGGTTTGAATGATAAAAAAACGTTTAGAAAATAGGGTTAATGTTTAAAAAACAATTAACAAATAACTATTTTCATATTATTAAAAATATATTAAATATTTTTAATACTACTCCAATATTAATTCATTAAAATAATTTATATGACAAAAAAATATTCTAATGCATAAAATGATAAAATGATTATGAGAAATAAATTAGTAATTATAAATATAAAAATAAAAAAAACAAATAAAAATAAAAATAAAAATATTTAATTAATTTACGAAGGGGTGTATTTTATTTAAGATTATTAATTCTGGGTGTGTAAATAGGAAGGGCTTGAGCCCTGAATTTTACTTGAGTCCAATAAGGCTGGGGGTGCAAGCTTAGTTGAAATAATTCAACTAAGTAAAAGGGTGTGCGAACAGAAAGGGCTTCATCCCAGAAATTTGTGTAAAAAGACCAGAATAAATCTGGGTTCACTTGGACTCGTGCGGGGGAGGCACATGGTATCATGGTGTGGCGACTGGATTTAGAACATTCGATTTTAATCAAAGGGCCACCAAAGGCTAGCTCTGAAGCGTTTATTAAAAGTAAGCCAAATAGAGGGCTGAGATGGAAGTCTGACCGAGGGTGTATGTGAAGCGCATCACATGGGATTGTTGTTCAGCAACCCAATCGTGCGGCTTGTTAATGGCCACATGTTGCAATCTGGCGACATCATGGAGAAAGTATATGTTTTCAGTTTAACACAACAAAATCATTTTCCTTGTTTATTTCTCTTTCTAACTATTGTCATCCACCCTATCTTCTCTTCATCCTCTCGTCTTCTCTCTAACCCACCCCCACATACCACCATACCAACCTCCACGGACTGGCGTTTTCCGGTTGAAGATCAACCAGAAAATTCTTCCCCAACCTGCAAAAAAATCCAGACACCCAAAATACCAAATCACCTAAACCCTAACCATAAGTTTCTCTTAAATCTCAAATAAACTTCAAACAAACCTCATAACAAGATCAATCGCAACAAAATATAAAGCTAAGTGGCCAACCTCCTTTCCATGAAACTTTTCACAAATTGATTCCCCTTGTCTCTTTCTTATCTCCTTTCTTTTTTCTGCTTTACATGTACGCAAGAGTTAAGCTCGAAGATTTAGGGTTTCAGTTGTGAAACCCTAAATATTCAGATGGACCGAGCTCTAGTGAAGGTGAGGGATCCACAGCAAGACAAAGGGGTTTCTCCCAGATTTTTTAGTCCCTTTTTTGTCTTAGGTATTTAGAATTTATAGGTTTTAGGACTTTTAGTTACAAATTTGAATTAGGAAATTTTGTAGTGATTGATTCATTCAGAATTAATCTTAGGATTTGATTAGATTCTGATTTTGTAATTTTTTAGAAGATTTGATTTGAGATTGCAATTAGAAATTGTATTCTTAGGGTTTTTGTAATCATCAACGTATCTGGACGATTTTACTTGTACATTCTTATCAATCATCATTAATAAATATCTTCCTATTGATTTGTTTCAAAGATTTGATTCAAAACTATTTTCTAAACTTAGGCTTTAGAAGTTGCTTTGTGAAGAAGAAGAATAGCAGCCTCTGCTGATAATTAGGGTTTCTTAACCCACAGTTGACTTCATTCAAGCAAAACTCAACAAAAATTAATTATAATATTAACAATAATATTAATAAATAATATTAAAAATAATATCCCCAATTTGCAGTATTGATAATAACATCATAATATAATAATAATATAATCAATAATAATAATGGAATAATAATAATAATTGAATAATAAAAGTCAGAAAGTTGACTCTTGTCAATCCCCAACAAGACCCTCATGGGCCTCAAAACCAAATGGACCGCTCTGATTCTAAAAAGCAGCCCTGAGCCCTTATTACAACATACACCCCTCCTAATATTTGAACCCCTTTATATCTAGAAGCAAAATTTAAAAATAAAACTAATCAATATTTACAATAACAACTAGTGTAATGTGAATATAAATCAATTATAATTTTAACCAAAGAATATAATAACACCAAGATTAGTAACAAAAAAAACAAATTGGTTAGTAAAATCAGTAGGGTAATTTTGGGGTATGACACGTTGCGTCAAGGATGTCTAAGGTATAAGGGTAATGAAAGATGGCGTGGCCGCTCTTGGAAGAAAATCTTTATCCTGAAATTCCTACACAAACTTCACAATATCATTTTTCACAAAAGACCAACACCTCTTGAAAAACCAAGGGAAAAACCATCTGGAACTAGACTCTTATCATAATCACTGGACCACACCACATCCTGAATCTCTTCCAAAGTAAACAGAGCTTCTATAGAACATATGTCCTCCTTAGATAAAGAATTAAACATCACCTCATCTAAGACCGGTCGCATAGAAACCAGTTCAGGAAACCGGTTTTTAAAGTGACAAAACACCTTCTCTTTAATATCAGCAACCTCTATTAGCCTACCTCTGGCCAAGTCCAACCCCACCACTTTATTCCTCTGAAACCTCCCCTTCGTAGCAGAATGAAAGAATTTAGAATTAGCATCACCAAGCTTAATCTAATTACATATGGATTTCATCCTTAACACACTCTCACGAAGCAACATAGCATCTCACACTTCCTTAGATGCTGCAACTATAGCATCGGTCACCAAGGGATCTACTCCTCCCCTACCACATTGAACACAAAATCATCAAGAGAATTAAGGGTGCCCACAACATTATTAAAATCCAAATTCAACACCCCAAAAATATCTTTATTCCACACCTTCAACTTAGATTTAAGAATCTTAAGTTTCTGTTTCAACACATAACTCGCTTTCCCTCTAAGCACCACTGAACTCCACACATCTTCCACAAAGGAAAGAAATCATCATGATCAAACCAACAATTGAAGAATTTAAACGGTTTAGGTCCCCAATTACTATTATTATCAAACAACCAAATATGACAGTGATCTGAAAAAGTTATATCCCCCACCAACACACCCTCCACTTTCCAAAGGTCACAAAGACCATCAGAAACAAGAAAGCGATCCAGACGACTACACACACTCCCATCCAGATTAAACCACGTAAAATGTTTCCCCGTCAAAGGCACATCCACTAACTCCAACTAACAGTTGTGATAGGTAGTACGTGTTCTGTCTAATTATCACGGTCTCGTAACCGTGATAGACCGTGATAGAAAACAACATACGTACAATCACCCCTCACCTTATAATGGTTGATCAGGCGTTGTGGTATATTTTTTCTAATTGTTGTGGTATAGTTTTTTCGTAGTAATGACTGATTCACTCAAAGATCATTCTTTTTTATGATAAAGTTGTTCTTTTATGTTAAATATTTTTATAATTTATCTCTTAGTTTTTGAGTCACCTTGATCCTTTTGACTCTCAAATCTCAATCATATATACGTGTGAATTTTGTTTGCATTAATATTGATCTAACATGATTATACTTGGACCGTCACGGCTGGCTCCGAGCTGAAGTTTTGAACGAGGTGGGGGGGGGGGGGTACCTACAAGGCACTCCGATGCTGAAGTAAGTACGAGCACGAGCATGCAAGAGTATGAGTATGGGTAAAAGAATGAATACCTGACTCTCTGGGAACAGAGGATATTTATAGCCCCCAGCGCTGGGCCAAGGTTCCTTCATTGGGCCAGGCAGGTTTGGCCCAATGGAGGAACTTCTAGGTTCTACGTGTGTAGTGGGGACCCGCACGTGGTCCCCTTCCTGGATGTTCTGCGTGAAGTACGGACGGACGAGGACGCGGTCTTTTCGGGATCCAGGTGATGGTGTAGTGGACAGAGTCTTCCCTAGGAGGAGTGCTCGAGCTGAGGTCGAGAAAGATAGCATGAAGTCGACTATGTCGCACTGGCATAGAGTGTCGGGCACGACTGTGGCCCCTTGGTCGGCGTGATTCCTTGCAAGACCGTTTGGATTGGGCCTTCACCATTCCTTTTGGGCCAGCCCGGCCCAGTCCAGAACAGGAGCCCCCCAAGTCGTGGTTCCTGTAGTAGGAGCCATGACTTGATCTTAGGTCGCCTGCGTCACGGGGTCCCGTTCCCGGCTAAAAGATGTAGTTCCCGCGGCTTGCTCGAGGAGTTTTCCCCGTGTCGGGCCCATGAGATAATTCCGCTCGAGGAGCGCTCGGGGACTCTCGACGGGCGCGTTCGTTGAGCACATGAGGCATCTCTTGGGAACCGTTCCGCCACCCTACTGACGATAGGGTCATCATTTCCTAGGGGAGCTACATGTCGAGGAGGGAAGTTCTGTGGTTCCCCGGGGTGACGTTTCGTATTCCACGTCATCACTATAAATAGGGTCCTTGGGCCCCAGAACGTGTTTTCCCTCTTCGCGCTTCTCTTCTTCCCTCTGTTTCTGCTATTGCTGTTCTTCCCAGATACTCATAGGACCGCCGTGATCTCCGTCGTTGATTCTCTTTCTCCGTCGTCACATTTCCTTCTTGATTCCAAGTAAGTGTATTGTCTCCTTTGTTTTTCCTATGTGATGCATGATTTTTCATTGTTTTTAGACGCTTAGAGACTGTACGCCTAGGATTATCCCCGGTATATTCGTGTTTAGCTCGACAAATCTATGTTTATGCCCGGCGAACGCATGTTTGCGCCCGGTAAATGCATAGTTTAGGTATTTAACTAGCAGTGCTGCCCGGGATCTTTATGATTCGGGGCGCCTAATTCATGGTGGTGCCCGGTGAACTCATGGCTCTAGTTTTGAGACACATGATATCGCTCGCCACATTCATAGTCTAGGTCGACATAGTCGTGAGTGGTCGAGACGAGGTCACCACTTAGGCGATATGTAGAGAGACTTGTCGTGGTATCTGGGAGTCGGGGAGGTGACTTCTCTTTTTGTTTCGAGACACAAACTTTTTTAGTCGCGCATGGAGTGATATGGCTTGTCACGCTCTTCATCCCGTCTGCCATGGCGAGCGTATGGATTTGCTCCCCAATTGACCGGTTTCCTGTGCTTTGTAGGTAACCATGGCCGACGAACCGTGTTCCTCGGGGCGCGCTGAGGTGGAAGACCAAAGTGCCGAGGAAAATGTAAATTTGGTTGATACCATTGAGGACCCTTTGCTGGCATGGGTGGGCGCCGAGCCCAGGGGGATAGCTTCGGCCTACAGTCGACGTAGTCGAAGTGCATACACCATCCTCGAGAAGGGTAGTGGCCAGCCCGGTTTCCAAAAGAACTTCGTCGTCTCGTGACCAACTTTCACCGCACTGATCTGCTCGGAGTTCCCCGAGTATGGATTCCCCATGTATGAAATTTCCTTCAAGGACCTTGGATTACAGCTGCCATTCAGTGATTTTCAGGTCGGGGTCTTCAGCCATCTGGAGCTGGCCCCGTCGCAGCTTCACCCAAATTTGCTCGCTTTCATCCGGGCGTTCGAGCTAACTTGTCGGTTTTTAAGGATTGGGGCGACCATACCCCTTTTCTTTAGAGTTTTCCACTTACAACGTCAGTCCCAGGGAGGTAGGCATAGCTGGGTTTCCTTGAAGCAGTCGAAGAGACTGTTCAGAATGTACATGGATTCCGTGCGGGGTTTCAAGGATAAGTGGTATATTGTGAGGCTGGTTACCACAACAGGTTTAGAGTCTGTATATGAGGAGGAAACGGTCGTGACTGACGATCACGGGGAAGCCCTTCTGGACGACGAGGGAAGCCCGGTGTTAGGGCGCGTGGCCAAATTTCCCTTGCATTGGACCTCGAGGCACTACGAGCACGACACCGGGTACTACCACACGTCTGCGGGCGAGATGAGCCCCGAAGATGAGAAGGCTTATGGTACTCTCTGTCGGTATGTAGACAGTTTCTTCCCCGCTAGATGGGCCACGAGGGAGGGGAAGGATATTCTTGACGAAGAAGGTTATCCGACCTTCGAGGCCCGACCGATTGACACGAAGGCGCTTGTGGAGTGCCAGTCCTTCGGGCAGGCCACGAATCTGCTAGGTCGTTATTGTTTTGTTTTGTTTGAATTTCTTCACTTGTTACTTGTTCGCTTATTTGCTCGTCACTAACCCGGGTTTCTTTTACGCAGGTTTGATGGCCGGACGAAGGGAGAGGCTCTTGAAGTTGACGCAGGACAAGAAGGTCAATAAGAGGGTGGTGAGAGCTCCTCAGGCGACGAGGATGGGCCCGCCATCTAGCCCGGGCACTTCTCAGGCGACGAGGGTGGACTCGCCACCAAGCTCGGGGGATGCTTCGGGAGGGATCCCAGACGTCCAGGAGGTCGAGCCACACACCAATCTGATACAGAGGAAGAGGAATCGGGTGGAAAGCCAACCGGAGGTCAGTGAGGACTCCAGCGCTGTGAGGTCCTTCGGGTTGCCCCTTGCGTTAAAGAGGAGGGTTTCTTCGAGGGATTTCCCTTGTCCGTGAGTGCTGATGAAGCCGAAACTATTAGGCGGATGAACAAGGAAAGTCGGAGAAGGCACCTGGCCGCCAATATGGCCGGACTGGTCAAGATGGCCGAGATGGCCGTTATGCTGGCCGAGGAGGGGGAGGACTCTGACCGTATCAAAGAGTTAGAACATGAGAAAGCTGCCGTCGCCTCGAGTTCGCGAAAGTTGAAGGCTGCCCTGGAGCGCTCCGAGGAGATGTTCCGCGAGCAGGCCGAGCTGCTGGCGGCGGAGACAGAGTTGCTGGCTATGGAGAAAGAGAATCCGGGGAGGCTGGACGAGGAGAGGGACCATTTCTGTGAGGACCGGGAACGTCTGGAAATTGACAACGGGCGCCTCGCCAGAGAGGTCGAGGAATTAAAAGCCGCCATGCTCCCTACCGAGGATGAGTCGGAGGAGACGGCTCCTTTGCGGAGTCAGTCGGAACTGGTCGCTCGTATTCAACTCCTCGAGGTGGACTGTGTTGGTGCCATGGCGGATGGCTTTGAAGCCGCGGTCAGCCAGCTTTCTCTGCTGAATCCTGGTCTGAACACTGAAGGAGTGGGCTACATGTCCCAGATCATTGATGGTCAGGTCGTGCCTCCGCCAGAGTCTCCTGTTGTCGGTGGTGATAGCTCTGGGGAAGCTGAGTTGTGAGATTCTGATAGGGCCTGCGCGCCTTTATTGATGTTTGTTTTGGTCCTGCGTGGCCGTTCATATTTTTTGGGCCTGCGCGCCCGTTCTTTGTATTTCCTGAACATCGCCGGCCTTCTTGGTCGGTTTATATCTATTTGCTTTGTTGCCTACGGGCATTTTGAATGAATGTTTGTTTCAATTTTTTGATTGTTCGCCCATGTTCGTGTTTAATATTTTTGTGCTGAAATTGGCCTAAGTTATGGGCCCGAGTCGTGCCCGTACGGGGTTGTGACTTTGTTGGCAAATTTGCCTAAGTCCTTTGTTCGTGCCTATGCTCGGCTTCTTCTCGGTGGCCAGATTCGCCTAAGTGGTGACCTCGAGGGGAGAGACTTCTTTTTGACCCTTTTAGATGGCCCGACGTTCTTCGAGATTCATCGGGCGTGCGGATCGAAGCCGCTTGGTCGGGTATGTGACCTGGATCGGGGTTATTTACCCGCGGCGTGAACTGCCCATCGCGAGCTGGGTGTTCTGCCCTACAGGTACTCCGACGGTGGAGCTTGATAGAGGTGTCCACGTCGGGCGCTATCGTTTATTCTTGTCTGTTGAACGATGTTATGCGGTTTGGACGTAGGTCGGGCCTGTACCTCGGCCTTTCTATGGGGTCGGACATTTCTCCTCGTTGACTGGGCGCGGGAGTCGACAGTCGAGGGTCCTCGGTATTGGTGGTTTTTAACTATAGTATTGCTTTAGTTTAGCAGCGTTCCAGGGTCGTGGTAGTGGCTCTCCGTCTAGCTGCTCGAGGTAGTACGCCCCGGTACCAGTGGTGTCGTGGACGCGATAAGGTCCTTCCCAGTTCGCGGTCAGCTTCCCTTCGCGGGAGTCTTTCTGGTTCCTTCGTAATACCAGGCTGCCGATTTCGAACTCGCGCTTAATGACCTTGTCGTTGTGGCGCAGAGCCACTCGTTGTTTTAGGGTCGCTTCGCGGAGGGCCGCCCCAGATCGGATTTCCTCGACTAGGTCGAGCTCGTCCCTAAGTGCCTCGTCGTTCATTTCTTCATCGAGGGGGTTCTCTGTCCGTTTGGAAGGTTCCATGATTTCTACCGGGATAACGGCCTCGGTGCCGTATGTTAGTCGGAATGGGGTCTCGCCGGTTGTTGAGTGAGGCGTGGTGCGGTACGCCCACAAGACGCTGTGCAGCTCCTCGACCCACCCCCTCTTCGCTTCGCCGAGTCGGCGTTTGAGTCCCCGGAGGATGACTCTGTTCGCAGCTTCGGCTTGCCCGTTGGTTTGAGGGTGCTCGACCAAAGTGAAGTGTTATTTCGTTCCTAGTCTGGTGACGAAGTCTTAGAACCCGTGGTCAGTGAATTGGGTGCTGTTGTCGGTCACCAGTGCCCTCGGGATTCCAAACCTGGCGAGGATGTTTCTCTTGTAGAAACAAAGGATATTGTGCAAGGTGATCTTCGCGAGAGCCTCGGCCTCGATCCATTTCGTGAAGTAATCCACGACCATGATGAGGAATTTATTTTGATAAGTCCCTTGCATGAAGGGACCGAGGATATCCATGCCCCACCAAGCGAACGGCCACGGGGACGACAATATGCTTAGTTCGTGAGGGAGGGCGAGGTGCATGTCATCGTGCCTCTGGCACTTGTCACACTTCTTAACGTGTTCCTTGGTGTCCTGCTGCATCGTCGGCCAGTAATATCCTGCTCGAAGGGCTTTCCTCGCCAAGGACTTACCGCCCATGTGCTGGGCGTTAATCCCTTCGTGTATCTCCCGCAGTACCTCGAGGACTATGGATTCGTCGATGCATTTTAGGAGGGGGATGAAGAATCCCCTGTGGTACAGTTTGTGCTCGAGCACCACGTAGGATCATGCTCGCCGCTTTGTGACGGTCGCATCGGTCTGGTTCGATGGGAGTTTGCCCTTCGTCAAGAAATTGTAAACCAGGGTCATCCAGGACGAAGCATCCCCTATGGCGTGGACCTCGATTGGCGTCGAGGATCTTTCGATACTCGGGTGTTCTAGGGATTCTTGGATGACGGATTTGTTCCCGCCCTTCTTTCTCGTGCTCGCGAGTTTGGACAATATGTCTACCCTCGTGTTTTGCTCGCGGGGAACATGTGAAATTTCTGCCCGTACGAACTTTGTCATGTATTTTTTGACTAAGTTTAAGTATTCGACGAGGTTGTCGTTCTTGGCTTGGTAACTCCCCTGGACCTGGGAGGCGACGAGTTGGGAGTCGGTGTAGATTTGTACCTCGCGGGCTCCCAGGTCCTCGGCTAGTCTCAGTCCTGCGAGCAGGGCTTCGTACTCTGCTTGGTTGTTCGACGTCGGGAAGGAAAGAGCTAAGGAGTGTTCGATCACTACACCTTCCTCGTTCTCCAAAAGGATTCCTGCGCCACTTCCGGACGAGCTGGATGCCCCGTCGACGAAGATGGTCCACTTGTGTTCCTTCCCCGTGGGCGGGTCATGAGTGGTCATTTCCGCGACAAAGTCGGCCAGGGCCTGTGCTTTCAGGGCTTTCCTACTCTCGTATTGAATGTCGAATTCGGAGAGTTCCAAGGACCATTTCAACATTCTGCCCGCCATATCGGGCCGAACCAGGAGTTGCCTCACTGGTTGGTCAGTTCGCACGATGATTGTGTGGGCCAGAAAATAGTGTCTGAGCCTCCTCTCCGCGTTGACGAGGGCTAGGGCCACCTTTTCTATCTGTTGGTATCTGCTTTCGGGTCCTTGCAGGGCTTTGCTCGTGAAGTAGACTGGTTTCTGTCTGTCTCCGTTCGAGATGGCCAAGTACAAGAACAGTGGCTCCCTGTCGGCTGGTCGAGATAGTACGGGTGGTTGAGATAGACTTTGCTTTAGGTGGCGCAGCGCCTGCTCGCACTCCTCGTTCCATTCGAAGGCTACTTCCTTACGAAGGAGTTTGAAGAAGGGGAGGGCGTGCTGAACGGACCTCGCGACGAAGCGGGACAATGATGTGAGCATGTCGTTCATGATTTGTATTGACTTCTTCGACGTTGGTGTCGGGAGGTCGGAGAACGCCCGACATTTGTCGGGGTTGGCTTCAATTCCTCGTTCTGTTAGGTAGAATCCGAGGAATTTTCTTGCCTTGACTCCGAACGTACATTTCTCGGGGTTGAATCTCATTTTACATTGTCTTGCTTGGGCAAAGACCGCCTTGAGGTGTGCTGCGTGGTCGGTGTCTGCTCGGGATTTGACGATCATGTCGTCCATATACACCTCGAGCATGTCGCCAATCTGTTTGTGGAAACCCTTGTTCATCATGCGCTGGTAAGTTGCCCCGGCATTTTTCAGTCCAAAGGGCATTACGTTGTAGTAATAGTTGCCCGAGCTGGTCATGAAAGCCGTGCAGTGTTTGTCGCTCACGGCCATCGGAATTTTATTATAGCCCGAGTAGGCATCCATGAACGACAATGTTTTGTAGCCGGCCGAGTTGTCGACCAGCATGTCTATGTTAGACAAAGGGAAAGCATCTTTCGGGCAAGCCCGGTTGAGATCGGTATAGTCAACACACATCCTCCATTTTCCATTATTCTTTTTAACGAGTACAACGTTTGACAGCCAGGTGGAATACCGGGCTTCAGAAATAAAATTTGCCTCTAGGAGGTCTTTTACAGCTTTTTTAACAGCCTCCGTTTTTTCTGGAGACTGCCTACGTCTACGTTGTACTACGGCCCTAGCAGCAGGATCTATGGCGAGGTGGTGACAGGCGACCTCAGGGTCGAGTCCAAGCATCTCCGCGGCGCTCCAGGCGAACAGGTCAGCATTCTCGCGCAAGCAGGCCTTGATTTGCTTCCTTGCCAGGTCGGGGAGATCTTTGCCAATCTTCACTCCTTTGGTCGGGTCTGTGCCGAGGGGGACGAGCTCAAAATCCCCGTCCGGTATTGGTCAGAGTGGGATTTGCTCGCCGTTGAGAGGTTCGTCCTGGTCGAAATGAGTGTCCAGAGCTATAGAGTCGACCTTCGGTGGAGCTTTCTGGGCTTCTTCCTTGATGGGCTCTTGCTTGTCGGGCTCCTGTCGTGTCTTTTTGGCGGGCCTTGTCCCTATGTCGACAGTGTCGCGTCCCTTAGATGCGGCGTTAAAACACCTCCGAGCAGCGGCCAGGTCTCCTTGGATAGTAGCTACCCGTGCCCTCTTGGTGTAGAATTTCATCTTCAGGTGGACGGTCGAGGGCACCGCTATCAGTTCTGCCAGTGTTGGTCTCCCCAGAATGCAGTTGTACAGAGACGGGCAGTCGATGACGAGGAAGCGTACTTTGACTTGTCTTGTAGCCGTTCCTTCGCCGAATGTAACCAGGAGCTCGACATACCCTCAAGGTTTGGAGGTCGAGCCGTTGAAACCTTGTAAGTTTGACCCCACATACGGCGAGAGATGTGAGTCGTCCAGCTGTAGAGTTCGGAACAGTTGGCTGTACATCACGTTAACGAAACTCCCTTCATCGACGAGGATGCGATGCACATCAAAATTGGCCATTCTTGCCCTTATCAGTAAGGGGATGACCGCGTTTGGGGCTCCGCCGGGGAGCTCTTCTAGGTAGAAGGTGATGGGCTCTGACCTGCCCTTCACCCTTTCGAACGTCACTGTTTGCGGGGGCGCCGCGTCGACCAGCTCGTCCAGCTTCCTCTTAGCCGAATTAATGGTCAAGTCGTTGAATCCGCCGCCGTTGATGACCATGGCGGAGGGGAAATATTTCCACCTGCTGTGCGTTGTGAGCAGCTCTTGCAGGTGCTCGGGGATATCGAAGTCCTCGGGCCTGGTCACGGAGAAGGCGGTCTGGATGGGGACCGACTCGTCAGATGGTCGGGCATCTTCCTCCGGCTCCCTTGTCTCCTGGGCATCACGACGGGGAGCGTCACTTCGCCGGTACTGCGCGAGCCTCCCTTCCTTGATGAGGATTTCGATGGCGTCCTTGAGGTGGACGCAATCCTCAGTCAGATGACCATGGCTCCTATGGTACTGACAATATTTGTTTTTGTCTGCCCCGGGCTTGGCGGGAGCAGGTCGAGGACGTTTGACACCGCCGTACTTGAAGCCAGTGCTGGCACACTCCGCCAGAATACGCTCGCGGGAAGCTGTGAGCGGAGTGTACTCGGTGAAACGCCCCGAGGGTCCTCTTTGTTCTCGGACTTCCCGGGGTCTGTCTTCTTTTCTTTTCTCCCCGGTTCGTCGAGGAGGAGGAGCTTCCTGGCGCGAGCTGCTGTTGGACCCGCGAGTCCTGGGGTCTCGGGCTCTGTTGGCCGCTTCCCTCTCCTCGTAGTCCATGTATGCCCGAGCTTTTTCGAGGAGGGCGTCGAATGTCCTGGGTGGCTCGATGCCCACGACTTTTCTGAATTCCGTGCTGAGGAGGAGCCCCCTCTCCAGCATATATCTCTTCATATGGTCCGCGCAGGGGACCTGTATGGCTTCCCGGTTGAAGCGATTGATGAACTCCCTCAAGGTTTCATCCTGTCTTTGGACGATGGCCTCGAGAGCCGCCTCGGTCTTTGGATGCCGCCGAGAAGCTGTGAATGAACTGATGAACTGGTTCTTCAGGTTTCGCCACGAGGTGATTGAGCCTGGGGCGAGTCCTTTGTACCAGTCCATTGCCGCCTTCCTGAGAGTCGTGGGGAATAGTCGGCATTTGATGGGCCCCCCGACATTGTGGTAATGCAGCATAGCCTCGAACCCGTCTATGTGGTCGACCGAGTCCGCGACGCCATCGTACTCCTTCAAGTGTGGGGGTTTCTCCATGCCCGGGGGGATGGGTGCTTCCATGATAGCTTGCAACAGGGGACCGCGGGGGTCGTCCTCGTCGCTCCTCTCCGGAGACAGAGATGGAGACCTGTAATACTGTCTGGCACGACGGTCCTGGTCGTGCTGAGTCCCTCTCGAGCGTGATGCTTGTTGGTTGAATTTTACACGCCCGTCTCCGGAGTGCCTTCTTTCCTGTCTCGCCGGGTCGCGACTAGGTCCTCCGGCTTGGATCATGGGTTGCCTCTCCAGATGGGGCCGTTTCCCCTTTGGTCGGGGTGACTGGCTTCGAGAGGTTTCTCTGTAATGTCTTCGCGGGGGAGACGGGAGTTGGACTTCAGTCACTCGAGGAGGTGGAGTATGGGGCCTCCGATGCCTCCTCGGGGGTCTTCGGTCGTCTTCAAGCGTCCTTAGTCTTTCCCCTTGGGCGAAGATGAGATAGTTTGTTTGATTGATGGCTGCGAACAGCGCTTGAGTTGTGGCATCCGCTCCGGCGGGGACGGGGACTTCCTGGAACCGGGCAGCCCGGTAGTTCGCGAGAGCTGCCTCGTCTTCTTCGAGTGGCGGAGGGACCGAGGAAGACGACACACTAGCTCCGTCGCGGTAGGTTGAAGGTCCGGGGACAGTTGCCGCAGGGATGGTGTTGTGACCGGGGTTGCCGGCGTTGTCAAGGTGTTCGTTTTTGTCCGCGGGGCCGTTGTTGGTGTCGACGACGCGGACGTTCTGTTCATCGCGAGCTTGATCAGCCATGACAGTGGTAGTTGAGTTTGAGCTTTGGTCTTTGAGTTTTGCAAGACGGGGAAGCTAGTTTCCCACAGACGGCGCCACTGATCTAACCTGATCAGACTTGGACCGTCACGGCTGGCTTCGAGCTGAAGTTTTGAACGAGGTGGGGGAGGATACCTGCAAGGCACTCCGATGCTGAAGTAAGTACGAGCACGAGCAGGCAAGAGTATGGGTATGGGTAAAAGAATGAATACCTGACCCTCTGGGAACAAAGGGTATTTATAGCCCCCAGCGCTGGGCCAAGGTTCCTTCATTGGGCCGGGCAGATTTGGCCCAATGGAGGAACTGCCAGGTTCTACGTGTGTAGTGGGGACCCGCACGTGGTCCCCTTCCTGGATGTTCTGCGTGAAGTACGGACGGACGAGGACGCGGTCTTTTCGGGATCCAGGTGATGGTGTAGTGGACAGAGTCTGCCCTAGGAGGAGTGCTCGAGCTGAGGTCGAGCAGGATAACATGAAGTCGACTATGTCGCACTGGCATAGAGTGTCGGGCATGGCCGTGGCCCCTTGGTCGGCGCGATTCCTTGCAAGACCGTTTGGATTGGGCCTTCACCATTGCTTTTGAGTCAGCCCGGCCCAGTCCAGAACAAATATGTTCATATACATAATTATAAATTTATGAAATTTTAATCTAATAAACAAAAACTATAAATTTATGGAATTTTTTTATTACAAATCAAATTTACTTTTCGTGCCAATAAGAGCTTAATGTAAACAAGGTTGAGTTTGGCAAATGGGAAACTAGGGTTTTATGGATACAACTTGTATCCTTTTGAAGTTGATGGATGGAGGAGCTTGTGGTCTTTCACACTATGCTCTGAGTGATACCATTTTTGTCTTTTAAGGGGATGTGGGACTTAGTTCTTTAAGTTGTTTAGTCTTTATAGTCTCCTACGTACTCTTTCTTACCAAATGTATAAAAGCATGCCAATATAAAGCTATTCTTCCTACCTTATGTCCCATTCTTCAACCTGCATAAGGCAAAACATCTTTGACAAAACACAAACACAACCAAGACTAACAACACAAAAATCCACATCATACTTCGCTTCTAAGGAAAAATATTTTACGCATATTTTCAAATATTTTATGCATATTTTCAGAATGAGATATAATGCTAAATTCAAAAAGCATAAATAAACTTCCACGTTGAGTTAAGAGTATTCATATAAATAAGCTTTCACGTTGAGTTAAGAGTATTCATATAAGTGTGAAAGACATTTCATATTCACTATATTTAACCTCAATTCTTTTGAATAATGTAAAATTTCTAGTTTAAATTTGTTTCATAACTAGTGGTGGAGTTAGAAATTTTAGATAGTATGGCCAAAAATTTTACACCTATTTTTATTAATTTTATATTATATTTTTACTAATTTTGCTTCAGTGATTTTGTTTAAATATAGACTATTAGTTTGGAGAAATACAAAAAAATGGGGGTTGAGTTCAGACACATGCCCATGCCTGAATTCATTAGACTATAAAATCACCCCTAATCACAACTATCAAAAGAACATCCAAACGGGTATGTTAGATCAAAGTGAATATTTATCTAAATTTAGTATCGATGAAGAAAAAAAAATGAAGTGTTAAATATAGAGTTTTAGCAGTTGTGGATCATCATAAAATTTATAATTTTTTTATGTCAAATTGGAAGTTGAAAAAATTTGCAATTTTTCAATACAAAAATTATAATGGAGAGATTTTATAATTTTTTCGTCCAAAAATTATAATTAAATTGCAATTGTATAAGAAAAATTATAAATTGTTTTTTCATTGTAAAAATTACAAGTTGATTGATAAAATAATTTTTTTGAGTTGTTGTATAGTAAATATGAAGTGTCAAATCAAAATAAATTTGTTAGTTGTATTTTTGTTTATTTTACTTCTTTTTGTGAGTGTTTTATGAGCAAAGAAATTTGTTTTTTATTAATTTCTCAACATATATTTTATTTAAAAATTAATTTTTAAGAAATTTATAAGAAAATAATTATCATTTTTATTCTGTTACGACGTGTTTAAAAAGAGTCGAAGGTTGACTTGTTGAAAAATTGAGATTTAGGAGTGTGCTTCTCTCTAATATTAGGTTTGAATCAATTGTACTAACAGGTATATGTTAAATTAATCCATACATAATTTTAATTGGACTCCTTGCTATTGAATATTAAATTATTCTCTTGAATTAGTCGATTATATATCGAGTTTTCAACAAGGGAATTCATACTAAAAAATTATTCTCTTGAATTAGTCTATTATATTTGTTTTTGTGTTTGGAATCATAGAAAAATGCACTTCTAGTAAGGTTAGTATCTGAAGCTTTAAAAAATCACTATTATGTATTGGGATGCAAAAATGGAATGTTAAATGGGAATCAAAACATAGGTTTATATCATGTTTGAATTGGTTTTTTTTAGAAGATTTAAAATCAATTTTAAATGTGTAGAGTTGTAGAATTGATTTTGAGTAATTTTAAAGTGTTTGTTTTATTAAAATTAATTGATTCTACTTGAAATTAAAATTTATAACTTTTATTTCTAAAATTGATTATCAGTGATTTTTATATTAGAATTTATTGTTTGATTCATTTTTATATAAATATATTCAAATATAAATCAATTCTATTAAATTTAATTTTATAAAATCAATTTTATCAATTTTATTTTTAATAGAATCAATTATATTTATCATCAATTCAAATAAATACATATTTAATATGCCGTTGCATTGAAAAAAATCACATTCAGTATATAAGTTAATGCATAAGCTGCAATTTGTAGCTTCTTGTTTTCAAATTAAAAGTTATATTGGAATTTGATATTGGGTGGTTGGATGAATGATCAAAAACATACTTAATATTCTTTAACTAAAATATTAGAAAAAATATTCTCACGGTTGTTTAAGTTATTTAATAATAATAATAATAATAATAATAATAATAATAATAATAATAATAATAATAATAATAATAATAATAATAATAATAATAATAATAATAATAATAATAATAATAATAATAATAATGTATCGTTGATCTTTTTTTCTAAACTCTTTTTTAAAAAAGTTAAAGTAATATTAATGATATTGATATGTCACTTAACATAAATCAGAGGTCATCATTAGATCATATAAGTAAATTTTTAAAATTTTTTAATTTATAAAAATATTTTTAAATTAATTAGATGTAAAAAGAAAAAATTAAAGAAAAATAATAAAATAGAAAATAAAATTCTTAGAAAATTATACAAAATATAAAATGAGAAGAAATATTTTTAAATTTTTTTTCATAGTTTTTGAGTTAAAAACGAATTTAATATAAATTGTAGAAATTAAAAATAAATTAAAATAAAATAAATAAAATAAAATAAAATAGAAAAAATATCAACGTGCGAATGTTAATTAACATAAAGGACCAACATGTAACAAAAAAACATAAAACATTAACTTGTTACAATTACATAACAGAATTCTGAAGATAATTTTGTCTAAAATTTTTATATAAATCTTTTAGAGATTAAAGGTAATATACTTTCAATGCAAATTTATTTTACAGTATCCCCAATAAAATTATAACAATCAACTATGTTATATCAATTTTTTAAAATTAAAAATATAACTTGATTGAATACATGTACCTAATTGATTTATAGTTTTACACTATAAATATATACTCTTTTTTCTCAATCTTGTAACTATTTTTGTCAAAATTTGAACTTTTCTAATCAATCAATTGTTATGCTTCAAATTTATTTATCAAAATGAATATTATGCTTCAATGTAAATGTATTATTTTTATTATTTATTTTAAAAATATTGTTGATTTTAATTATGATTAACTAATTTTAATGTTAAAAAACTAGCACTAGTAACAAATATGCATTTTCATTAATTATATACAATTTTAATTTTTATAAATGAAATTTCACAAATTTAACTATATGATTTATATCTTCGTATAATTTCTTAACAACGTTGACTCAACAAAATATTATTGACAATATTTTGATATCGTTAATAATATTTTAATATTCTTTAAAAATGTATATTTTTAAAAATTACACTATTTTTCTGTAATATTTTTATTTGAGTGTTAAATTTTTTTCTCTTATAGAAAATTGAAAGAAAAAAATTAGAGAGCATGTAGCATAGACCTTACTACCCTTGCCCTTTACGGCCTTGGATTCTCTTAGCTAACTATTATTTGTGAATTTGATTGATCTCTAATTGTTTGGTGCTAATTACGTTTCTCTATTTTTGTTTTTTAAATGTGGTATTTTATCCTTAAAAGTCTAATTTTTCCTTAGTATTTAAAAAAATAAAAAAAATAAAAAAATATTTAAATAATAATAAAAATAAAGTAAAAATATTGTTCACGATATTATCCAAAAGCTAAGACGCTCGCATTCTTGAATTTAAGTTTCAAAAAACTATTTTAAGGTATGCATAGAGGTGGGGGCCTATGTGATGTATCTGTGTTTCGTATACAAAGCAGAAGCAAGTGGGAAAGAGAGAGTTGTATGGAAGAAAAAGAAAGCAGAAAAACAAAAAGGAACTCGAAACAGGAAAAAGAAAAAGAGAAAAAAGAAAGTGAAAGGTGGAGAAAAATATATATAAGAAAAAGGAAAAGAAGGTAGTGAGAGAGTGAGAGTGTGAAAGAAAGAAAGTGAAATGTGAGAAAGGAGAAATGCATCGCAGAATTCTCTTTCTCTTTCTTCAAATGTAAATTGTGATGCCTTGGTTAACTTTTGCTTTTTCTAGTGATAGGAATCTTTTTTAATTGGAGGCTTCTCCATGTAATCAAATGAAAAGCAAGTTAAATTAAGATGGAAATAATTACTAATCATGGATTTTTTTTCAATTTTCTTATATAATTAAAGCTTAAATTAAAGGTGCATAAAATATGTATGAAAGTGTATTCATGCAAAGTTATGTTGGTGGAGCTATAAAAACGGTTAGGAAAAACAAATTCATTTAGAAAACGAGGAATATAATAATAAGACAAGAATTTAACATGAAAATTTTAAAATCAAAGAACAATTATGATTGTTGTCGAATGATAATAGATAATAATATTATGTATAAATTATTACAATATATACAATATTTTCAAATATTTCAAAATTTTAATACACCCATATTCTAAACAAATATTTAATTTTCGTCTTTGAGTGGAACATCTTGTAGTGAAGAAGTTGAATGTTTTATAATTTTGGATTTTCTCTTTCTTTTCAAAATTAAGTAATTTAAGACTTATTCAACATGTATATTTTCAACAAATTCCAACAAAAATATTATAAATTATAGTTTTAATGGATGGTATAATTGGAAGGAAAAAAATTAGGATATATATATATATATATATATATATATATATATATATATATATATATATATATATATATATATATATATATATATATATATATATATATATATATATATATATATATATATATATATATACATATGAATTGTTTTTAAACTTAGATATTCTATCATATCAATCATAACAAATGCATTTAATTTACATTGGTATACAAAAGAGAGAAGGATGATCAACTAATAGATAGGGAGGATGAGTCTATTCAGGAAGTAATCGTCTCTCATGAGGAGAAGAACATCAACACTCTGAAGACCGATCCTATCAATGAGGAAGAGCTCGTTCGCGAAGAAGGCGAGTTTCCAACTCTTAGACATTTGCTTTATTGTTGTAATCCGGCCCCTAAAAGATCCTTCTGTATTTCTATGATTTGCTTGTGTTGTCGAGGGGAGAGTGTAATACCTCACATCATGTCTAGATATAGCATTAATCTAAGATAATATGAGTATTAGTGTTAATACTTAGGATTTTATAACATTAGTGATATTAAGGGAATATTTGACAATCGAGTAAAACTTGGGAAATTATGTTATTTTCCCAAGAGATATATAAGCATAGACTTGAGAAATTCCTCTCATTTTCATCTTACATTTCACAATTCGTAATACTGACTGCTTGAAAACATGGTTAGCTTGTAATCGACATTATTGAGCTAGAAAACTCCGATTTAGGGGAGATTAGTTGTGTTAGAAAGATAATGCAAAGATTTATATCATAGTAAAGCCTTTAGGATCATTAGGTCTAAACTCTAATTGTTTGTACTCAAATAACTACATATGAATGTTATGAAAATCAAATAGACAATGGACCTACACCTTGATTCCATTCTATGTTATGTTATGGAAATCGGTATGAGCCTATACCTTGATTCTATTCATTGATATGTTATAGAAATCAAATAGGCAAGAGACCTATACCTTGATTGTATTCTATGTTATGTTAGGAAAATAGAATAGACAAAGGACCCACGCCTTGATTTTGTTAGATGATAGGTTACGATCTAGAGGGGATAAATAGATCACAAATGAAATTTTATTATTAAAAATTATGTTTTAAAAAATGTTTAACTATGACGCTGTCGCACGTGCAAATCAGAACTAAGAGAGAACGAAATTGCAACAGTAATGATAAGAAAAGAAATATAGCGGTAAAGATTTGAGATTAAGCCATCAATTGACTTATCTCAACACAATGAAGTCGTACCGCACTTTATTGTTTCCAAAGAGAAATGGGAAAAAAGAGAACAAAACCCACAATAAAATAAAAGATCAGAGATCGAGGTACGGGGGTCAGTTATGCAAAGGGAAGGTGTTAGCACCCTAAGCATCTACGGTACTCCATAGGATCCACTTTGTTTGGTTTCTTTTAAAAGGAGTGTTATGTAAAGGTTTACTTGCTAAAGGAAAAGAATGAATGAGTATTTGTAAACAAAAGAAAATGAAATGTTTTTTTATTACTTTTGTTGCTCGCCTTGGGTCGTAAGACTTAGTGCCTACGTACTCCCTCGTGCAATGGGAAAGTCAGAGTACCGTAGTTCGGCTAGAAAAGACTTGTCTGCTGGTTAATTTTAAACAAGGAAACAAATCGTCATTGTTAGGAGAGAAATCTCGACTAACGCCCACAAGATGTATGAAAGTGTATTCATGCAAAGTTATGTTGGTGGAGCTATAAAAACGGTTAGGAAAAACAAATTCATTTAGAAAAAGAGGAATATAATAATAAGACAAGAATTTAACATGAGAATTTTAAAATCAAAGAAAAATTATGATTGCTATCGAATAATAATCGGATAATAATACTATGTATAAATTATTATAATATATATAATACTTTCAAATACTTCAAAATCTTAATACACCCCGCATTCTAAATAAATATTTAATTCTCTCTCAATACTCTAACACAAGAGTATAAGAGAAAATATAAAAAAATCAAAAATAAATTTAAAGTATTTTTTAGTGGTACATCTTGTAGAGAAGAATTTGAATGTTTTATATAATTTTGGATTTTTTCTTTCTTTTCAAAATTAAGTAATTTAAGATTTATTTAACATGTATATTTTCAACCAATCTCAATAAAAATATTATAAATTATAGTTTTAATGGATAGTATAATTGGAAAAATATATTATGCTAAAATTTTATATATTATGCTAAATTATATATATATATATATATATATATATATATATATATATATATATATATATATATATATATATATATATATATGTAGGTATTGTTTTTAAACTTAGATATCTATCATATCAATCATAACAGATGCATT